>JAQFYB010006246.1:0-12575 GCA_034694085.1 Pogonognathellus longicornis | reverse complement strand
TAATAGATGGTTCAGTAACACAATGCACTTATATCCAAAACAATTTTTGTCAACATTATTCATCAGAAGAAAAACTACGTTCATTGAGGATTGTTTTTATTTGAATGGAATAAAAATAAACGTTTAAAGCGACAGAACACTCCAACTGTTTTTGTATTATATTATTAAAATTTTAGAGGGGCCCCAAGCAGTTTTGAGGGGTAGGGGCCCCAAAATGTACGGTTAGGCACTGACTTACATACTACATTATCCGTAACGCAATGCAATTTTAAAGATGACAAAAGCAAGGAACTAACTAAGTAATGCGTCTTAACTATTTAAATTTAATATTTATCGTTTCAGAAAAATTCGCACTGCATGGAGCCGATTTAAAAAACGGAAGTGAAATTGTGATGCTAATTATAATCGTCGCTTTGTATGGACTCCCATTTTTGTATATCCTATTTAGTTCCATTTATTTATCGGATTCCAAATTATTCCTTTTCAACAACTTCCCATCACATCTTAAAAATTGGGTTAAAGCCCCATTGCTGTTTTTTCATTGGCGGTTAGTTGTTTGTGCATGCTCCATTAGTATGTTTTATTTGGTATTGGTTGCATCTGCAATATCAGGAGTACTCAAATTACTAACTAGGGAATTGCGTCCAAATCAGAAATCGTATAGAACGAAGGCAACGCTTAGACAACCAGCTCAATTCTGCCATACATACAGATGTCTTCAAGTTATAAATAAAATTTACATAGAGGACGCTTTTGGACTTTTGTGTATTCCACTTCAATGGATATTGAATAAGTTGTCCTTAGTGTGTAACTATGTTTTAATCATGAAACATAAAGAAATTTCATATCCGATACTCTTTCTTGTTGCAGCAGGGACAATCATTAGCACAGGTGGGTGGTTTTTTGATATGTTCATTGCAGGACAATTTGACCATCAGTCAAAACTATTGTTGAAATTGATGAAACAATATAACTGGAAGAGTAGGAAAGATGGCAAGTACATGTCCAAGTTTAGAAAATCATGTTTACCAATCAGACTGAAACATGGGGGAATGTATACAATTAAAGTCACAACATGTGTAAAATATTTAATGATTGTGGCTCGTGGAACAACAAAAATTCTCATTTCTTCTGGAACTCTAAATTATTTTACTGCTAGCATTTTAGGAAAATTCAATTTTAAGAATTTTTGTCATTTGCATTAAAAATAACTGTAGGTTCAATGTCATCTGGTATGCAAGTGCCACTTTAATGGTTATATATATGTTACATTACGAGAAATAGCTGAATACTCAAATTGGATACATAAAGCTTAAAATAAAATATCTTCTTATATATTACATATACATACACCTAATGTATGTAAAATAGTAATAATATTATACAAGTTATAGTAATGTGGATACATATCCAATGCAATGCTTACATGCATCTTACAATTGATTAAAATTAAAAAAAATGGTAATTCATCTTGGCTAAATTTTAATTTTACAACAGCAGTATATTTATATAGATACATATTCAAAAAATGATTTAATATCATGCAGCCATCATTATGCGCTTAAAATCTTAGTAATAATGTTGACCCTATTTTTATTGAATACACACATAATAATATAATAATCGCCTGTACTTCAGTTAAAATCGATTGATTTAAAACAACCGAACATTTTTACATTTTTATACTGTGTCTAAAATGTTTAAATTGTTCTTACTTCAGAATTATTTGAACAAAACACTCTACTAGAATACGCAAACCATGGGTCGGCCACAAAACATTTGAATCTAATCGCAAAATACTAAATTGCATTTACTTTGCTCATTGTAAGCAGAATATGTAATGTCCAAACCAAATATTTTCTTGTAGGTGGCCGTCCTACAACATAATTGTATGCGTTGCACAATTTACTTATTGTTAGTACTCAGTCAAAATACTGAAAAGCTACTTTTTTGAATTTTTAAAGCGAGTTACGTTTCAGTTGCACGAATATCCTTGGAGCAACTCATAACTGAGCCACAAGTTTACACGAAAGTTTGAGAACTCAAAAACTTTGCAATGCAGAAAGACACGTAAACTATCCACTTGGTGAAGTATTACCTCACAAGACAATTATATCAAAGTAACAATCTTTCATCAAAAACCTGAATTGCTAAATAACAAGAATGTCTACATGGGGCCTACTTGTAATGCGTGTATATCTAAGGCGGAAAACATTCGTTCGGTAACCAGAAAAGAAAAATCCTCATATCGTAATACATTCAGGCATTAACTTTGAACTAGATTTCGAAAACCAAATTTTGACTTTACATAGTTATATGGAGAAATAAAATATTAAAATGTTTAGTGGGGAGGCCAAACTTTTATAAAAATTTGCATTGACCATATGTTGTTACTTTTACAGTACTCCGTGTTCATTTAATTTTAAAACTTTCAGATTGGGAGAAAATAAAAAAGCATTATATGTTGTAGATGCTTGATTCCACACATGTGCATTTTTGCATACCCGATTTATTTATTGTTTTTAATATTTTTTTTGAAATGCATAATAACGATAAACTTATCATAATTCCCATAATTGTTATGCATATTGTTTTTATGGTGACAATACTAAATACTTATTAATACTTATAATACTAACTTTTAGTAATTAATTAGTATGTTTTATTTGGTTTTGGTTACGTCTGAAATATCAGGAGTCTACTCAAACTGCTAATTAGAGAATTGCGTCCAAATCAGAAATCATATTAAACGAAAGCAATACCCAGACAACCAGCTCAACTTTCATACATACATATGTCTTCAAGTTATAAATAAAATTTACATACAGGACCATTTCAATTTATTAGTCCACTTCAGTTTAGGATTAGTCCACTTCAATTTACTTTGCGTAAGTTAACTTTGGCGTGTAATTATATTTTAGTTATAAAGCACAAAGAATTGTCGTACGCAATACTATTTCTTGCAGCAGCAGGTTCTTTCATTTGCACATGCGGATGGTTTTTTGACTTGTTAATTGGAGTGCAGTTTGACCATCAATCAAAAATTTGTCTGAATTTGATGAAAAATTATAATTCGAAGAATAAGAACGATGCCAAATATATGTCTAAGTTAAGAAAGTATTGTTTACCAATTAGAATTAAACATGGAGGAATGTACACAATTAAATCCACTACATTTTGTGGCTCGTGGTACATCAAAAATGCTCTTTTCTTTTGGACATCAACGATAGTTTTCTACAGTTTAATTTCGTAAAAAAGTATATTTAATTTACTTGATTACATTTCTATCAAAGTTGACATTAGGTTTAATGCAGTATTTAATAATTAGTATAAACCGATGAATTCTGCAATCAAGATTTCATCGAATCAATTTAAAATTGTACTGTCTATAAAATTAAAAAATTGATTTTTTATACTGCATAATTGAGATGTTTTAGCAATGGACCTTTCCACTGCTATTATATACAAAATTGAAAGAACTTGGAAGACTCCCACGGACAGCGTAGCAGTTTTCGGCTTATCCTCTCCATATAATTCAAAAACTGCTGAATATAGAAAAGTGTAACCGGGCGAGTTGTAGTACTGTTTACATATGTCAATTTAGGGGTAAAAAGTCAATTGATTTGGTAAATTTCCCAGGGTCGGGGGTTAGGTTATCAATATACCTACTTCTTTTTTTCTTAGAATTAGTTAACACTTCAAGTAAAAGGCTACAACGCATAGCGACTATATATTCTACTCTTCCCTGCCCATGTAAATTAAGGGTTATTTAAAGTTTCCCAATATTTTTCAAAATTGTTCTTAGTTTTGGTAAATTTGGTGTGAAGAACTGGAAAAGTTGGGTGTAGAATGACAAAAATTATAACTTAGTGTAAAAAAATCGACTCTCATAACTTAACTACGAATCCTCTGAACTTAACCTTCTGTCATGAACTCACTGCTTATATACGTACCTAGTAAGTGTTAATAAATATAAGATATATATACATTGGACAAAAGTTACATTTGATGCATTTAGTAATTTTTCTTATAAGTTAGACCCAACGCGATAATCTGCATTCACAAATGTTTACTGCTGGAATAGCATTATGAAATCTAATTGATACAACTTGGGTTTGCAGCAGTGAATGATTATAGTGCATGATTCACTTAATTTCGTCAGAAAACCCGGCGGATTCTCATCGCTTCCTAGAAAAATGTGACAAGTAGGCTCTGCAGGGAAGTGGTGATCACGATTATTTTTTACTTGATGCAGTGAGCACCCGCAGTGTTTTTTCTGCTGGCTGAAAGTGCCTTTTTGTTTTTCATTTGATTGCAAAATTTACATTTTCTAGCTGCTAAACATTGTTTGCCAAAAAGAACTTCGAATTTCCTGCAAAGTTAAAACTACAGTACCGTGAGGGAAATTGCCCCCATCCCGAAATCTGGAAAAATAGTTTACGTATTCTCGCAAAATTTTTCATGCGAAATTTTATTTGTTTTACGTTCATTACTGCTCAAATTGGCACAAATGTTTCGATCTCCCGCCAAAATTACCAGATATACACTTGATACTTGAGTTAGCCATCCATGCCTCCCCAAAGAAAATCCTGGCTACGCCTATGGTCTCGAACAATACAGACCTACGGATTACCGAACTAGACTCAGACTATCACTTTCAAATGTTTAAGGTCTAAACGACAGCTGAATGTCTTTACATATAAATAATTGATCACGATAGGTTTTACAAGAGGTACGTAGTACGTAACATGATTTCTTACCGAAAGCTCTAATAAATTTCGAAAAAATATTGATGAATTATTCAAACGGTTTTTGTGATAGTTGGGATTTACCGAGAATTTGGAGAACTCTCGGTGTATAGGATAATAAATTTTGTAGTACGTCTGGGAAAAGAATTGTAAACTTACAGAACACTATATATTATAAGGTAAAAAATGTCGACCTAGGCATACAGACTGAATTCTTAATACGAAAATTCTGGTAGCTACAAGCTTTAAAAGTTTCGCAATATGAGCAAGTTTTTTTACAACTATATAAACGTTAACTTTTGTATGATGCAAACTCCACTTGCAAATACCTACTCAATAAGAAAGTCTTACATTATTCGTTTGGTACCAAGTCACTCCTTTGTATACCTCCACTTCTCAATATAATTCAAGCAGTGGCTTAAATCAGATTTTCACTTTCCACTACAATATTTCTGTTAACGCTATTAACTTTTCTTTATACCATAATTTCAATAACTACCTACAATTTTGCATACATTTTAGTAATACACCATCAACAAGATGTTTAGTAACGAGACAAAACTCTTAATGAAATTCGCATTTGCATCTGCTTGTTACTTTTACAGTATCCCGTGTGCATTTAATTTTAAAACATTCAGATTCGTGGAAAATAAAAAAGCATTTAGACGATGTTTATTGTCACACATGTGCATTTTTATATACACATTTTATTTGTTATATTCCGCATTCTTTTCTACAATATAAAATAAATACCATTTTATGATTTTCCCGGTGGCGGTTCTTAATATTGTGTTTCTCGTTGTAATATTACATACTTGGATATTTCTGCAAGGTGATGTGTGCTACTTCACACAATACTTCAAATTTTGGAATTCATTCGAAAGTAAGTTCAAAATTTATTTTCAATATTAATATTGTACACATTCCTATTAGTACCATTGTATTACTTGTGAAAAAGCATGACAAATCGATTTCTGACTAAACCTGTTATTTTTATATCCTTCGTTTTAGAAAAATACGCCCTTGAAGGAGCTAATTTAAGAGACGGAAGTGAAATTTTGATTTTACTTATTGTAGTCGTCTTCAGTGGAACTCCATATTTGTATATCCTGTATTTTTCCATTGGTACACCAGACTCTAAAATATTTATTTACAACATTTTCCCCCTTTATCTCAAAAATTGGGTTAAGGCTCCACTGCTGTTTTTCCACTGGTGGTTAATAGTTTGTGGTAGTTCAATTTGTATGTTTTATTTGGTTTTGGTTGCGTCTGCAATATCTGGAATACTCAAACTGCTAATTAGAGAATTGCGTCCAAATCAGAAATCATATAGAACGAAAGCAATACTTAGGCAACCTTCTCACCTCTGCCATACATACAGATGTCTTCAAGTTATAAATAAAATTTACATACAAGATACTTTTGGTCCTATTTGTATTCCATTTCAATGGACATTGAATAAGTTAACATTATTGTGCAATTATATTTTGGTTGTAAAGCACAAACAAATGTCGTATCCCATTATATTTCTGGTAGCAGCAGTGTCAATTATTTCCACAGCGTCGTGGTTTTTTGACACTTTAGTTGCGGGACAGATTGACCATCAGTCAAAAAAGTGCTTGAGGTTGATGAAAAGTTTTAATTGGAGGAGTAGGAGGGACGCCAAGTATATGTCAAAGATGAGAAAGTCATTTGTACCAATCAGAATGAAACATGGAGGAATGTACACGATTAAATCCACTACTTGTTTAAAGTATTTAATCACTGTGGTTCGGGGAACAATCAAGGTATTCTTTCTTTTAAAAACGCAAAATAATTTTTAATTTCATAACTATATTGCAAAAAGTGACTTTTGTTGCCTACTTACCATTAAAGGTGACATTAGATTTAATGTAATATTCTATAACAAATGTTCTACCTCCAATTTTTACATATATCTATACCTGTAAAATACACACATATTATAAATTTCCAGTTTATGAAGTCTTATCTTTTATATGTATTTTATAAAAGTAATAATTTGTTAGTAATACGAGTAATATAGTACTTAAGTCTTTGTAGGTTTTATTTTTTACACCACTTTTGACACAAAATTTGAATTTTACAAATAAATTACATTTTATTCGTTCAAACCATGTTGAATGACCTTATTATAACAAATGATTGGTTTAGAAATCGTGTACGAGAAGAATCTCAGCAGAACGCCAGATCAAATGCGCGCAGGGCCTAAAAAAACTTCACAGATATAAATGAAATTTTATATACTGAATATTTAGAGAACACTACAAGGTTGGAATGGGAAGTTTACATCCAAGATTTTTTCCTTCCGGTTCCGACTTATTGCCAGGTCAAAAGTCACCAAATATTAAGCATTATTTATTCCCAAACTAAAGCGAAATTCGAAAATATTATATAGACGCCGAATGTGCATACTTTATTAGTAGAAACTGTTTGTATATTTCATTGTTTAATAAACTATCGATTTTGGGATTACCCCCAAAAGGGGGTTTAGTAATTTCAAAAAATGACGCCCGGCCGCCTCCCATTCCGATAAAAAAAACTTGACATAAGTAAGAGTTGGGTATTATCTACAAGATATTTAAACAAAAAACTCGGAATGAGAGGGGGCCGGAGGTCAAATTCATGACCTTAATTAATTTCACAAAAGTACACAAAATAGAGGTGAGAATGTGACAATAAAAGCGAAACAGTAGGTCTAATCACGGCATGTGTTTATATTTCAAATCAAATCCCTTCTCAACTTTTAGACTCTTAGATTTTAAAAAACAGCGAAATATGACTAAGGTGAGAACTGGCGATGTGAGCTGAGATTCTTCGTACATGATGTAAGTAAATGTGTATCCAAGCTTGTCGCTTTCTATTAAAAGTTTCGATGTAATTTCTACCATAATTTATAGCACATACTCCAATTATCCTTCGTTTAATAATTTTAAGGTTTTTTTTGCAAACGGTTAAGTTTGTTTAAATAATATAATTACTTCTCATGAGCCTCACAAAATTGAGCAAGTTGCCAGAGTTCCGAATAGCCGCTTTTACGGCTTTTGGCGGCTTAAGCGGCTAGCAAAATTGTCAAAAAGCTGGCTTTTTGGGCTTTTTGCTAAAAAAATTAGCGCAAAATTTAAATCAACATGCCTTATTTCACTGTTATTACAGTTATATTACTGTTATAGAATATGACTAAACATCTGCAATGAACAATGTCAATTGTATTGTTCTTTGCCTTGATTGAATTAATAATCCAATTTATTTGTGTTTCTAACAAGCTTCGGTTTTCTATAGAGTGGCAGCAGAAATAATAAGTATAGCTTGCTAGCAATTTATTAATTTGCTACGAACATTTGGATACATTAATGAATGAAAAACGTTAGCATGTTAGTGTACTGTATGTTTTTATTATAATATATTACCTATTCATTAAAAATACAATTTCATCCTTTGATGTAAAATGTGTAAAAAAAATAAATATTTTATGGTAGCGTAAATGGTAACCCATTATAACGTCCACACCAATTGTAGATGAATTAATCGAGGTGATGTGACGGTGTTCGGTTGCCCTGGTTTAATGTATATAAGATTACGTCATTAAATACACCGTGTTTTATGGACAGGTCAAACTAACCTGGTGGTACTTATTTCTACTTTCATATTTTTGGATGCATTGACTAAAGCAGAATCAAACGAATATTACTGACAAAAGAGCATAATTATTAATAAATATACCATATTACTAAAGCACCCACTACCCACTAAACGACATTTACTTTGTTCATTGTAAACATAAGTGTACGTATTATAGCTTCCTTGTATGCGTATGTCGCGTCACACAACACAATCGATGCTCTGATCGTTTACTGGGCCACAAAATACAGGAGGTAATTAGGAAATAAATACCCTATTTGATCTGTTGTTAATTGATAAATGATAACACATATTTTCAAGTTCCCTAATTTAACAAAATGAATTTACCTGGTATTAATTATAGGACGGTGTATTTCCCGAAGTTGCAGCCAAATCATAATATTAAAATAACACTAAATGACATCGATCATTGCACACATGAATAAAACACAGCAAGGTCAAACTGAGATACTATTAACATGTAGGTGGTGGACGTCATACATGTATACTTTGTATAAAACTATAAACGATTCTTACAATACTTCATACTTAGTCAAATTGCAAGTAGAGCAGCTTGCCTTGAATTTTATAAACGAATTTAGTTTAATTTACAATAACATGCATTCTGTAAATGTCTTTTTAAATAAGACAAATGTAAAGTATACATCTACTGACGAAATACCTCACCACGAGACAAATAAATTATTACATAGAGGCAATCCAATACCAATTTTGTAAATCGAATTACTCCTTCAACATAAAAAAACACAGTGTGTGGCGCGTGCAATGCGTCTATAAAAGGCTGAAAGTATTCATTCTATGCTCAGTCAAGCTAAGCTTCCAATTCTTAATACATTTAATCATTTAATCATTTAAGCGTTTTATTTTATTAGTGAAATAGAATTTCAAAAACCTCAGTTTTGCTTAGCATAGCATTAGAAGAACATTAACAAAATGTTTAGCGCTGAGGCCAAACTTTTACTGAAATTTGCATTTGCAATTTCTTGTTACTTTTACAGCATTCCGTGCACTTTTAATTTTAAAACGTTTACATTTTTAAAAAGTAAACGAGCATATAATCGATGCTTATTTTTACACCTATGCATTGTTGCATACACAATTTATTTATTGTGTTTATCATTCTTTACAACAATTGAAAATAACGAACTGCTTATAATTCTTTGTGTAATTTTTATGCACATTGTATTTCTCTTTCTAATATTGAATATCTGGTTAGTTATGCAAGGCGATGTGTGCATTTTCACGGGATATTTCAATTTTTATAACTCATTTGCAAGTAAGCTCAAAAATTCTGTCAACCTTTTATGTATTCATGTAAAGTTATAATCTCATAAGTAGTATAGTTGTAAACGGGCAGATATTTTGCAAACTCAACCCTCTCAAACTCGAAAATTTCAAGCCCGAACTTTACTCGAACTTGAATTAGTAAAAATATTTTGGTTAACTGTGAGGTTTCATTATTTATTCTTAAGCGAGGGGATAAAGTGAAGGCGTTGGCTGTTCTTAGTAACACTTGGTTACGTACTCAAACGGATTGGTTACAAAATTTGGTGAAAAAAAGTCACATGTACGTTTTAAACTTTAGAGTGTACGTGGTTAGGCTATGAGGGTTGGTCATTTTCGAAAAATAGTTAAATCTTGTTGCTACAACGAGTAGTCAATATACAGTGAGCTTTCTGTAAGCCGAACTATGGAGTTAGGTTAGGAGTTGAGACTTGTGGGATTTTGCATTCAATGTGTTCTAAATTTATACAATAATACTATGACCATCTCATACTCATACCGATGTATGTTATTATAACCCATTGGATATGCAAAATCACTGAAAAGTACCCGTTGTCAAGGGTGATATTCCTAAAATGTGTTATAAAATCACTCAAGTCTCAACTCCTAACCTCCATAGAACAGCTTTCAGAAAACTCGCTGTATATACCCCATTTATCTCACTCCTTCGTGTCAAAACTACACAAACTACGAACAATTTTGAGTAATATTGGGAAAATTTGGGAAAAACTTTAATTTAAATGGAGAAGGAAGAAGACAAGTGGGTTATTTAGCTTAAATATAAATCACTACGCTATACGCGCTTAGCGCTACAAAATTTAGACTCTTCGATAAAATCATCTATTTTTTCGCCGATTTCTCGGTGGCAATTGCCCCCTTTGCCCCTACCCAAATTTTATTTTTCACCTATATAAGCCTTGGAAAGAAGTGTTAACCAATTTTAGAAAAAATAAGTAAATTGATAACCAATACGCCGTTTTCGCCGTCTTCCTACGGGAAACTAGTTTTGGTATTGGTTATCATTATACAAACAGAAAGGGTGTTTTTTATCATAAATCGCTTAAAGCCATCAAATGTTAGCTAATACATCTATAGCTGATTTTTTAATATTATAATTCTTCTTTTAGAAAAATACGCTCGAGCAGGAGCCAATTTAAAAGACGGAAGTGAAATTCTGATTTTACTAAACGTCGTCGCCTTGAATGGATTTTCATTTTTATACATATTTTTTATTTCTATTTATATACCGAATTCTAAAATATTTATTTACAATATTTTCCCTCATTATCTCAAAAATTGTGTTATTGTCCCCATTTTATTTTGTCACTGGTGGCTAGTTGTTTGTGGTTGCTCACTTGCTATGTATTATTTGGTCTGGGTTCCGTCTACAATGTCAGGATTACTCAAACTGCTAATAAGAGAATTGCGTCCAAATCAGAAGTCATATAGAACAAAAGGAATACTTAGACAACCAGTTCAACTCTGCCATACATACAGATGTCTTCAAGTCATAAATAAAATTTACATTCAAGACGTTTTAGGACTTTTTTGCGCTCCAGTTCAATTTACAATGAATAAGTTAAGTTTAGTGTGTAATTATGTTTTAATTATGAAACACAAAGAAATGTCGTATGCAATCCTTTCTCTTGTAGCAGCAGGTTCTATCATTTCCATAGCGTCGTGGTTTATTAATATGCTAATTACGGGACAACTTGACCGTCAATCAAAAATGTGTTTGAAGTTGATGAAAAACTTTAATTGGAAGAGTAGGAAGGATGCCAAATATATGTCCAAGTTAAGAAAGTCATTTATGCCAATCAGACTTAAACATGGGGGAATGTATACAATTAAATCCACTACTTGTTTGAGATATTTACTTGTTGTGGCTCGGGGAACAGCAAAGGTACTCATTTCTTTTAAACCACAATAACTGCATACATAGTTCTGAATTAAATAATTTGATGTAAAAATGTGTTATATTTCCACTTGCAACTAATACAATGGTGCCCTTAGTTTTAACGCAGTAAATAATAAGTGTAAACCTATAGTATTTGCATATATCTTTATATACATACAATCCACTAAAAATAAAAACGTGCAATTTATAAAATAAACGACTGACCCCGTTTGAATAAAATTATTATAGTTATTAGCAATACGATTAATAATGCCAACATGGTTATAAGTTTCAATTATTTACATCACCCGGCAAAAATGTCAATTATAATAATCATTCACATATTATTTCAATGAAACAATAGTGACTTTTCAAAGTAATTACAAGTATTTGCTAACTATTAAATTTGTCTAAATTAATTACGGATTGGGTGCCTTACAAATTTAATAAAGGTAGTGTTAAAACTATACATGTATAAACATCTTAGACCATTAGAAAAGAATAATGTAGAACATTTCATTTAGTAAAAGTTTTTGTCAATAAAACTGGGACATATGGAATATCTGAAAACATTTTTGCAGTAATTGAATGGAACCAGTGACCCAGTACTGTAGGTGTAGGATACAAAACGTTGAAAATTTAGTATTCGATCAATAAAAAGTGTTGAAAATTTTGTCGACCGCTACTTGATTGAATTATTTGCATGTTTTGTTCTTGATTAGTTGCAATCTCAAGGAAAATTTACTCCATACCGTTGTGCAAACACCAGATTACATAAAAGCATAGCTGGTCGGGTTAATTAAAGACATTAAGTAGGTACAAATAGTAATTGTAAATGGTGACGCGACGGGATTGAGAAAAAACAGGTAGGTAAATGAAATGCGAATCAGCAAGGTAATTCAATCAATAACCTTCAATCAAACCAAGGCCCGGTAGAAAACACCATTAAGAACTTAATAAGAAAATTGAAGGATACTGAATCTGTC
>JAQFYB010006245.1:0-12578 GCA_034694085.1 Pogonognathellus longicornis | reverse complement strand
CATGTATCAATCACATATTAAAGTTTGGGGGATTTTCTGGTTCCATGAAATTTCAAGCCATTCCGTGCGCCCCTCTTACACAATATCGTCGCGCAACGCGCAAATTTTAACATGATGGTAGATTTTAAACCAAGTAGATAAACGTTTCCTCACTCCGCGTAATGATAAGCACATTGTTACCTCATAATAGGATTTTTCCCTACTCGGAACCCAAAACTGTCTACACCTTTGTTTACACATTTATTTATCCCTTTGCTACATACACCCTAAGACTATGACTTTTGTTTCGAACTGACTTGAGACATTTTAGCAAACTTTTGTTTAAAATAACATATTAATGATACTAAAGCCTCCAATTAAGCAAATTAGCATAGAAAATTTACACAAGCAGTCAAAATTGAGAAATCAAATTTGAAAAAAAATTGATGCCAACTTTTTGAAAGTTTTATATTTTTCATGGTGGGGAATCATATTCCCTACCTCCTGTCATTTCAGCCAATTCGAACAAAACATGGCTGAGATACAGAATTACAAAAGTTTGAATACAAACGGCTCCTCTGCCCCAACCTATGGACAATTCGACCCAGAAAAAATTTCAATGTAACTTTCAAAACAAGGCCTTTCAGATGCACACAGTTTCATTCGAAAAAAGTATGCATGTTTTTCGTTTATCAAATTGATTGATAGTTATTCTATCCAAACTCTAGGCACTTTCTGAAAACTTTGATTGTGCGAAACAGAAAATAGCTAATTCCATGAAAGGTAAGTAGAAATATTATATAGTCTTGTACATACAGGTGAAACATTTCAGCATTACTGCTATTCCTATAGATATACACATTAAATACACATCTCATACAATGTTACAATATGTAATGTAATTGTAAGTACACCACCATGGCATCATATTAACATCACCACGAACGCACCGGTACACTATCCATCCGTACGTACAGTGTACAAATGTAAAATACATTACGACTTGTGCTGATGCTGATACGTGTACTCCGACCACTGAAAAATGAACTCATATGAACTTTGAAAACTCTGGGTGCCACAAAGTAGTAGAGTAGGAGTGTAGAGTGTTCTAACAGAATAACAGAACAGAATTGAACTTGCATTGCAAATGTACTCACAATCGCCATGCACTACTCTGCACTCTGCACTCGCAGCAGATGACAAAAATTGCATTGCAAAACACATCACTACCGTAGGCACTACAACACCTTGCTCTAGCACAGCATTAACGAAATATTCTGTAATCTGTACGGTGAGAGCTGCTGAAGAGTACTCTTCATTTTCAGGGCCGTATCTAGAATTCCATTTTAGGAGGGGCTAACTAGCAATATAATGCACAACAGTACCTATAGTGAAGAAATTGAGTTTAAGACGAAATCAACATAAAATACATCAAATTCGCGCCTAGCGCGATTTTTTGCACTTTTTGGTAAAATACATCTTTATTGGAATTTCGGAGAGAGATAAGTGACTTCTTTACCCCCTCAACACACATTTGTTCACGAAGATATAAACGGCGGGTCAATATTTATCAAAAACCTTTAAAAAATTTATTGAATATTTAAAAAACTCCAAATATTTACATAAATCAATAAATATTTAATTTTTTTCAAAGTATGTGTATGTCAAAACTTTTAATATGATGTAGAATATGTCAAAAACCACTCTTAAAACGGCACAAAATTCGTGCGTAGCGAAAATATTTACGATTTTTTACAATTGTACATAAAAATAACCTCTTTTTGGGGTTTCAGGGGGACATTTGCCCATTTTCCCTACCCCCGGTATATGGTGTTGAGTCTAAATATTTACAATATTTAGGGCTAAAAACACCCCTAAATATTGACAATATTTACCAAAATCATCAAAATATTGATAATATTTACCCTAATGCTCAAATATTTTTCATATTTAAAAATATTTGGCTCTTAAAATGCTTCAAATGACATGAAAGATGGAGATACGTGACCTCAAATGTGTAATGTAAAGTAAGAAACAACAGAGTCGGAAATCAATAAATATCCGCTCTTTGATTTGATTATAATACATCTAATAGTAAAACGTTAGAATTCGGAATGGAAATTTTTTGGAAGCGTGGCAGCAAATGCTTCGAGGGAAATCAGGAAAAATTAGCCCCGATTTGGGCGAAGCTTAAATAGGGGAAATAAGGATTTGGCCCGCTGGCTTGCACTGTTGAGCTTCAAGGGGTCAGGACTTATTTAGATCAATCGAATGAAGGGTCTAGATTTAGCTATTTTTAGGGAAATCAAGGTGAGAGCCTTAAATGTTAAAACTCTACGGGGCAGGGCTAATTTGGGGAAATCGAAGGAGGGGGTGGGGCTGGCTCTTACAGGGAAATTTTCATTACTCAATCTCTGTAGAATTGATGGACTAAATGCTCTAAAACAATTAGCAAAATAATACGCAGTGAACCTTTGAATACGCAGTGGACCCATCAACTGTATAATCATTAAAATATATTATTAACACATTGTACCTAATACGTAATAATACCCATGTACAATTACATAGTCCATTATACTTATTGTGGTGACCTAAAACGATAAATGCTAGCACGGCTTAGTTAATAGCTATATTATAGGAAAGATGATGAAACGAGTAGAATGAAACCAACGAATGAGTTGAACCAGTTGGGTGGAGAAGAATAATTAGAAAGAAGGATGACGACTGCCTAATCGTAAAATGAAAGGATTTGCATGAGTGCAACACTAATCCAACCCAGTGTCACATAAAGCACATAGAAGAACACCTAACACCTAAAACATTGAACTATAACAACTTGCTTTACTTTAACGTTTTAGGTTTAGGTAGATATACTTTTTTCTCAAAGTGTCTAATAATTAGCTGGCTGTTAAGCATCAAGTAACGATCGAATTTGCAACGATCCATACCAGGTCTGGGTCTATCCGGCCTCAAGTGATTAACACAAAATAATTATAAGAATGAAATCCAAAAATCTTCATTCAATCAAATCATAATAGTAATTGAAAATGTTGAAATATAACTTATTTAACTGGTGCTGCACAATGAATGAATTGCCCTGCCTTTGTACATTAGTACAATAATATCAATATCATTGTATTTCTGTATCCTACTTGTATACAAATTCTGTTTCACTACAAATTTTACAAACGTAAGCAATGTTTAGTTGATAAAAGTATCATGTCTGAATTGTGGAATTGTAGCTATCAGCTTCGTTGTATACATATTATACCTATCTGTAAACTGACTGCACACTGGCAAGACTGGCAACTACATAATATTATTGGACATTGAGAAATGATTTTTGCACAAAAGTGCTGAGGATGTAGTGAGTAGAGAGCGATAAACCATAAAAGAATTGTAACCCTTTTATAAAATAAAGTGTGGACTGGAAGTAATTTGTGGATAAGGAAAGTTAGTTGAACTAACTTGTTTGTTTGTTAGTTGATAGTTTGATAGTTGTAGTGACACTTGAGGGCAGGAGGAGAACTGAGAAATGAACTGACCACCAGTTGCTCTTTGACCACAATAACACTGCTACAATTACAAGCTGATTATAAACACATACTACACAGTTTGGACTTACAAAATAACTTGGCACACACTGGAATGGAGTGCTATAGTATTTGCAGACTTGTGAAGGTTCGTTAGCGATTGCAATGTACGCTGTACCTACACACAGTTAAATTGTAGTTGAGTTTCCGTTAAGATTCTCACTCTCAAGTTATTCTCACTGAAACCAAGAAAGAGATAAAGGCCGTTGCTTGGTTGAACTGTAATAAATAGTCGTATGTTGTTTACTGTAGTTTGGCTAGTGCACTTTTCCACTGCTCACTGCCTTCAATTTCACATTGGGACTGACTCAGAAGAGAGAATGAAGTAGAATAAAATACTTTGTTTTCTACATAAGGATATAATGTAGCAAGTGAGGAGCTGGGCTGTTGAAGCCTTGCTGAATAAACATAAGAACTGCGCTGTTAACACTGAAATCTCATCTGTGAACTTCTCTCGGCTCCTGCCTCATCATCATGAGTCTTCTCTAATTTCTATAAATCTCTCCGCCTTTGTCCTATCAATATTATCTCTGTGCTCCTCTCTGTATATCCTACTTCATGAGATGAGACTTATCTGTTGATGTGTGCTGTAAAAACTAAATCTTGTCATGAAATCCATCACGTCATGTCGCATTCGCATAATCATCAAAACAACACACCACACACACACCTCCTCCCTCAAATGCAAACAAACTCCAATTGAGTCACGGCTTAACTGCTTCTACAAACAACAACAAATGAACTTTTCCAACCAACTTGTCAATCCAGCAATTGTGTAACCAACATCACATAATATGTAATATATGTATTGTGATTATGATGAGTAGCTATGCACACCATGAACTCATGCACCACCCGCACCCGCCCTTGTCAATCTTTACGTGTGTCTGTATTCTGTACGTGACGCTTTAAGTTAGTAACTAACATTAAGTTAAAAATACTCTTTATAAACAACAAACAAGTGTACAAAGAGTCTTCTGTACAACCAGTTTTCATATAACACACTCCAATGGAACTGCATACCTATTACATGTATTTGACGACAGAGATTTTTGTAGTTGCTTTACTTGGGCTGCGGCTGGCTGTGCTGTATGTAGTCAATGTAGTGTATCGACACTCACATTTCACATGTGATTTTTATGGTTCGCGAACTAACGACACGGACACGGAGTGAGTCAGACGGGTTGAGTAGAGTAGAATGAAATTAGAAGTGATGTGATGACCTTCAAAAATGCTGAAACGAAATTTGCACCAACACCCTCGCACTCACTCTTGTCAGATTTATGTTATATGGTTATATGTAAGTTATAATGCACAAAGCAGTGGCACTTGCCAGGGCTTTGTTTACTGTGTTGCTGCAGCAGTGTGTAGTTTGGTTTTATGCAAATGCGAGTGAGATGTACTATTCCATCATCCATAAGACACAATTACAAGTTAGGTGTGTACATTCACAATTCTCATTGCTGTCTGAATGCAAGCAACTGATAATGTCAATCACGTACAACAAACAAACCTTTAATTACAACAGAGAATTTTATATATTTTTCTTGTGGTTTACTCACGATTTCCATTCGTGGTTTACTCCCAAGGACAAAACTTCCTTACGCGACCAAACTAAAACAACACGACAATGTTAATTATCACAACTCAAATACAAATACCCCTCCTATATAAGTAAGTGCTATGCACAGATAAAGTTGAGTAGTAAAAGTAGTACAAATACAGATGTAGGTAATCACAATGTTTCCAGTAAGCCACACAGGAAATTTTCGATGTTTTGAAACAAAACTTGTAGTGAGTGTGTGAGGTATTTACAAAACTAGGTATTTCGTTCAAAGCAAAGAATGTTTGTTGCTTGCATTGCATTTGACGGTGACTTGGACTGAGAGAAAAGGAAGACAGGAGGAGGACGACATGTGATTCCTGCAAAGAGAGAAGATGGGGAGTTAAGGGATAGTGCAGCTAGGTCTATAGAATGAATTCCAAGACGAGACGGTTACTGTGTAAAATGCAAGACAGAGCTTGAAGCTGAGTGTACATTTCTAACAACAGCTAATATGGAGACCTCATGGCAAGGAATGTAATGTAGTTAAAGAGTGGAGCAGGATAGGCAGGCAGGTGGAGGTGGATGAACAGAAGATGAAATGAGGAACATAGAAAGATAAACTTGTCTGGTTGGGCAAAGTTGGGTGAGGTACACGCAGGGATGTACAAAGTACAAAACATAGTGTAGACTTGACCAAACCAGGTACAAATGGTATAATGTACATGACAAATACCTGAGTACACTACTGCTACAGACCAAAACTTGCTTTATACACCACACTTACGTAATTTACCAAGAGACACAGGTTTCACAGGTACAAACACTCCGCAACTCACTGCCTTATTGTTGGCCTAGCTTAGGCCCTAGGCAGGGTGAGTGCAAACTGACAACCAGAGGAGGGGGATCAGCGAGGATCGGATTGGGCTGCATAGAATCGCATGATACACAATTTACAACACAACTAGCACAGACTAGTTGTACAGACTGTACATTCAACATACACCATCCACAACATCAACTTTCATCCTTCTTCCATTCTTCTGCCCTTTCATCACCCAGCATTTTTAGCCGAGGCTGCAAATCATAACACTACATAAGTAATAAGTATATACCTTACCACTAATACCGTCAAGATTTTCTATTCTAAGTATAAGTATACATACAGTGTAGTATCCAAGTGTAACAGATGCACGTTCAAGCCGCATGCAATATTTACCTGTCTCAACTTCCCCACATGGATAACTGACTATTTAGTATAGTATTTTTTCATTCACGATGATATTTACCTTAGTTGGGATGAAGGACACCTATGACCTAAGTCCACTGGCGGAAATAGCATTCAGGTATGCCACCTATGTAGCGCATAGGGGTCCCCAAATATGAGAATATTTAATAAAAAAAGAGCTCATTTTTGCCTTAAAAATTCATGCCTTTTTTCGGCATACGAGCCAATTCGATGCATTTTACATTGATTTTGGCCCACTTGCATAGGGGCCCCCAATTTATAGTTGCGACAGTACCTAAGTCTAATTGAAGTCTTGGTACAATGCAGTTCTTTCTCTTTGTAACTGTACAATTGTAAGTTACAGACATGGAGTAGGTACAGAAGCCTTATTCCTGCTAAATTCTATGTACACAAATCCCTAGTTAGAGATGCTGGTATCGGAACCGGTAATAGAGCCTTAGTGAACAAAACGTAAAACATGTTCACGAACTATAAAAATGTACCATCAAACAATTCGAGACATCACCTACAATCTTCTTATTCTAAAAATCTTCTTCTAAAAATAATTCTAAAAATTTTGTCCGGTTACAGCCAGTTAACTTGTTTGAATTGGCCCAATAATGTGCTTTTTTAATAGAATACACTAATAATTTTTTCCAACAATCAGAACACTACATTTCTTGAGTCATACCGTAAAACCTCCTTTAGAAGCGGGCCTCGCTTATAGTAAATTTTGTCGAAATGGATCCTGCATATATTTGAGGTCCGCTTCAATTCAAGCCCCGCTTCTACACAAAATGTAGATAATTCTGCAATTATGTTTACTATTTAAGCAAAATTATTATTATAGGTTTAATCATCCATTTTATTATAAATTAATTCGTATTTCGATACCTACCTACGTTGGTTATTATATTAGACTATTCTATCCCCCAGTAGACTTGGTGCTGTTCAGCTGAGCTATGCAATGCAATGTTTTTTGACGAGCAGCTTTTTGGCTGTCGCAGATAAGTACGTGTCAAAGCAAAGTCGCATAGTTAGAACAACATGATTTATTGAGGGATATAGGATAGAATTAGTTCAACATGCAAAGGAGGAATAATAGAGTTATCGTGCAGCTGGATGCTATTACAGTGCTTGTACTCGAGTAAATGATTTAGACAACATGCAACTTTGTTTTTGCACTACATTCGCTCGTTTTTCCTTCGAACGTTCGCCTTTCTGTGAATTGCAATTTGCTATACTAAACATTTCTTACCCTGACGATTTAGCCATAAAATATATACGAGTTCATTATTCTCAAGGAGAAAGGTCCAAATAAAACTTGAAACTTCCTTGTCTCTTTTTTTACTACTTTCTCATGAATCTAAACAACAGAAATGACACATTTTTCATTATCCATACAATTGATGACAAAACTCCGATGTGGCCGAAAATGATAGGCACAAACAATTGATATTCGTGAATCTTTTACCAGAGCTTCAAAGACCGACCCAGTGTGCAACAAAAATCATTGTCGTAAACATTGCTCTACCAATGAAAAGAAAGAATTCCTTCGCAAAAATGAGGAGTCAGTGAAAAACCTTTTCACTGAGATTTTGTTTTCCTTGGTGGTGGTAACTGAAATCAGATAATGTGTTCATTTGTCGCCATATCCAAAAAAAGTGTAATCAGCACTGGCGTAGCCAGGGGTGGGAAGGGAGCACTCCCCCCCCTCCCGAAATTTGAAAAGGCAAACGCAAAGGGCAAAAAATCGCTACATTTTTCGTATTTTGCGTTCATTTTTGCCCAAAGTTCTCGTGGGCTCGTATCGTTCTCGTAGGATTATATAACCATTCTTAGAGTTCCTCAACTGTCGCCTTGCTTCCATCATTTACATTTCGTTTTCTTTAATGACATTTTGGGTCCTTCATGGGTATTAGCAGGCTACTTGCCACCAGGCAGTGCAGACGTCATATATGCACGTTCCCTTAGGCCCCAGACCTAGGGTGGTGCTCAGCGGAGTATAGTCCTTTGATGTAAATTGTAAATGACGGAAGTACAAAGCGTCACCGCCGGTGAACCCCTACTATGTATTTAAGTACATACGTATAAAATATATATCAACTGAACAACAACAAATTGACGAGAATATCTGGCTATTTCTTATCTAACCGTGTAACAAATAATCAATCTAAATCAAACTAAAAATTAGAGAAGGTGTATTCATTAAAAAATTGAGTTACCCTCTGAACTGGTCAATCAATGGCTTTAAAAAGTTTCAATCGTTTCTCTTTAAACTCATTGAAATTAACTAGATATGTAAATGACTTGGGCTCTTCGATTAAACTATGCTGAGCGCATGAACTATTTCTTAATAATTATATGAATTAAAACCATAGACATCATGCAATACTATCAATACTATTCAGATCAATTGATGCTAATGTACTAATGCATATTAAACATAAAATGCAACACACATTATAGGTAAATATAGTATGCAATTTCTAATAATTAAAGGGTGATAGAAAGAGCAAGGCAAAAATCACAAACTGTACATCAACATATCATTAAAAACTAAAAAACTAAATATTATATCTAAATAAAAAATTGAAACTTAGTACAAAGCCCAACTTCAACTATAACCAAAAATGTATAACTACAATGCATGGCACGATCTTCAACCATTTACTGTAAAAACGAATGATTAAAATATTTTTAATTCTAATGAAGCAAAAATAAATGACAGTCTGCTCAAGAGAAGAGACAATACACAACGCATCACATCGGGAAAAAAATATATTTATTCGTTACAAGAAGGAATCCGGCAAATCATAACTAGTACATAAAGGTCAAGAAGAAGAGCCAAATATTACACCATAGTTTTATTCAGATTAACATAACCTGTACCTACGCAGCTTAATTTGTTTAGCTTGCTAGTTTTAGATTCTGAAAAATCGTCTTCGTGATTCACCTGATTACAACTATCGATTTTAAATGTAACTCCGAAAAAAGTTTTTAAATCTCGTAAATATTGGACTGTAAATGGGGTCAATGGTCCTACAACAACGGAGGTCACATCTTTGGGCCCTAATGCCATAAAACTCAAAATCAACCATTGGTAAACAGAGTCGACACAAGATTTTGTTGCAATTTCTCTTAAAAGTAATTTAGCTACATGAACACCTAACTCCTCAGGACTTGTCATTACCCCAGGAGTTTTATTGCTCTGAATGTTACTCGCGTCACTATCATTCGATTGATGTAATTTCTTTTTAGATGATTCCTGACTGGCAACTTCCCCATCGTCATCTTCGGCAAAAAGTTCAAATTTTCTTTTATTTACATTATCTGATTGATCAAGATTTTGGCTTTTTACTGTCAGTAAAGGTTTATCTTTATCGACTTCGTCTCGTCCGATGAAACTATCAGCGGAATAATGTAATTCATTTGTGGTAACTCCATGCAATACTAAGCCAAAACCTGGAGTTTTCGATTTTGAGTTTTTGATCGTATCGTTAGTAATAAAAACATCCGACAGAAAAGACAGAAATATTCCTTTGGCCGATGTCACCACTCGATTTAACAACTGAGGGGAGACTTTAAATCCATAAGCAAGACCCCGAACTTTCTTTACTCTACCGCAATCTTGATTTAATTGGTTTCTCAATGTCAGGAGTTGTTTCTTTACGGTACATGTGAACACAATCTCCGACTCGTCGTAGCTCCTTGACTTCACCTGGAATATAAAGATGATTACATAAAAAAGTTTCCTTGGAAGTTATTTCAAGCTTAATTGACAACTTCCTCTTCCTCAAAACTAACTTAACTGGTGATTAATTACGAGGTATTTAAGTTCATTCTTGAGAGCGAAATAAATGTATTCAAAAACAAAACAGTTAAGAAATATTAAAAAAATTGTATTTTGTTATAGATCCGAACCTGAATATCGGGTTCCAATCCAAATATCTCCATCAATGGAAGTGCAGCATGTTTGATTTTGTACACGGAGTTGTATCCAGTTTGATCATTTTGCAGTCTTCCTCTCAGTGTTAAATTAAGTGGTTTCTTACAAAACGGAGCCAATAGAAGAATCGGTTCGAGGTAGTAGCTTAAAGGTCTTGTAATATCGCATGAATGTTCCAGAGGACCCCCCAATAATGCCCCTGGTATAAGACTGACTTCCGTACCGGTTTCAGATATTTTGAACCGTGAGCCATTGCTAATTTTGTCCAGAAGATGAATGAAAGAAACCTCGTAAGGGGCAACCCCAACGTTGAAATCTGATTTTGATCTAATCTCTTCTATCCTAATCGGGCGTGCAGATAACAATGAGAGAACTAGCCTTTGCCGAAAGTAATTACTACCTTGATTGAAACGTAGCTTTTTGTGACTCAATGGATTAACGTCCATTATTCCGGCTTTACACCAGTAAGCAAATTCTTTCAATTATTCACAAACTACTGATTTAATTTATGTACCTAATTAATCAAACTTACAAAGAAGGCCACAACGGATGACAACGGATTTTGCAGCTATAATTGAGAAAAAAATATATTTAACTATTAATACAAATACATTCAACATTATTTATTACAACTATTATTCATCCTTGATAATGATCACTGAATGTCTTCAATATTTTTATAATATTTATTTTCTTTTATACCTCGTAGTGCTGGTGCTATAGTCCGCAATTCTAATAGTGTTACCACTAATTCTTAATATTGTGTATTAGTGCAGTGTGCTTAGCTATGTATTTTAAATTAGAAGCTAGTCATCCTTGCACACTATCCATTAACTAATAACCGAAAGATATAAAGATCCCCTCTAGGTACAAGGTACTGTTCTAGAAAATATAAAAGATCATATTTATTTTTTCAACGATCAACGATCGTAATTCATAATTGTAATTTTTTTCTGTGATGGTATTCGAACATGCAATGATGCAACATAATATTTAAAAAATGAGAGTGACATACTGACCTGGAGAATTATTTTTAAAGACAAATTAATTAAACTGTCACTGTTGTTGACAACGCTGAGTCTAGGGGTGTCGTAGGCGTAGGTATTTAGTCGTCAAGATATCCAGCACTTTGTTAAACTCCGTTTCCGTCGTTTTTCGGTATGCTAGTTTCTATCTAGATTGTAGATAGAAAAAACACGGACATGAACACGGACAATGGCTGATGGCCGTCGGTGTTACACCATAGAATTTGCCAGTGAATAACCACTGGACTGGACACTTCAGACTTTGTGGCTACACTATACACAGTCAACAGTAAATTAATTTAAAGTTCCAACTTAATTGTTGAAATCGAAGTACACGCGACGGACATTGCAATTGCATTCCAGCACCAGAACCAGGCAGAGAGCATGTTCAATGTTATTCGGGCTTTCGAGATTTGTTAACACGACGGCTACTTTAGAGAAACTATGGCCAAGGCCGTATTTAGGATTCCATTTCGAGAGAGCAAAATACAGACATAGTACACAAAAGTGTCTATTATCGCGCGTAGCGCAAAAAAGTTGAGCAATTTTAGGCCGAAATCAACCTAAAATGCATTAAATTCAAGCGTAGCGAAAAAAAAAAACGATTTTTTGCTTTTTTTTGGTAAAATAATGTATTTTTTCCGACTTCGAGGTGGGCAAATGTCTCATTTGCTCTACCCTAAATACAGCCTTGACTACGGCTTCTGCTGCTGGCCTAACGGGTGACGGCTGCTGCTGCAGTCCTATGCAAAATGTATAGGAGCTGCGAGAAATAGTCGCGCTCCCTAATATGAAATGTTAGCAGGTTTTATCATCTTCTCATGTCTTGTCTGACAAGCTCTGCTTAAATATAATTATTTGCTATGTTATGCACTTTTATGGCACAATAACCTCTTTTTTCTGGATTTCGGGGGGGGGGGGGTGAGAGTTGGATACGACAATGGCCTATGCAAATCAATTTCTTTTTTACTTTTTTATAGTGGTGCGGGAAATCATCTATCTATTTTCATGAGACGAGACGAAATTCAGAAGGATAAAGGGTTTTGGAAAGCTCATGGTTCACTAAGTGAAAGTTGACTTCACCGTCATGCTTATCATCAATGATCAACAATTAGATAATTATAAAACACAAAATAAAATTTATTTTACTAATAAAAATACAAGTTTGCCAATAATGTTTAATACAGTACGTTTTTTATATGGCGCACTAGGGGATTGAGTAGGACTATGAGAATACTCATTTAATACCCTATGTCAC
>JAQFYB010006244.1:0-12578 GCA_034694085.1 Pogonognathellus longicornis | reverse complement strand
AATTTTTCCTTGACTCTCAAGCGCGGGCTGGGCAATGGGCGTTAAAAGTGTGCCGGCCCAAAAACTCTCTAGCATCAGAGTAAAGCATGTGAATTTAGTGCCGCGGCTCAAATATGTCTTTGAAATTTACTTCGTGTTGAGTTGAAAGGCAACTTTAGTCAATACTCACATAAATTTGTACACTGTACATCCCTTGATGAAATTGTGCAAGCCATAAAATTTATTTTGTAAACCTATGAGCTGGTTGTACTTATATTTATAGTTACAAACATGTTAAGAAAGTTAACGTAAGGAAAGGCAGACGCGGCGCTGCACTAAACAATGGCCAAAGACACAATGACATAAGGCCAAAATATTTGTAATGGGGAGAGGAGGCAAGTGCAACAAATCATAGTCAAAGCTGTCTTCTCGGTTTCTCTCTATTATACCCATCCTTCTATACGAGCAATGAATACAACGATGAATACACACTTTTTACATTCTCCTCGCTATGGCCATGCAAGAAAAATAGTCAAAGACAAGGCGCAACAAAGTGTTTCCACAAAAGTAGAAGGCGTGCATCTTAGAACACAAGCTTTACATTAAGACTCCCATACTATAAGTGTATTATATAGATACACAAAATACACAAGAACATTAATATAGGTACAAGCACTATAATTTACTGTTTTGTACAGATATTTTTGTGTAACTTTTCTAACCCGTTTCTTCTAGTATGTACGTTACGTATAGTATTAGTATGTAATGTACCTTATGCGACTGCACTGGATTCATTTGGAGTTGTTGTTTTTGGTTGAGTAAAGTATAAGATGTGAGACGCAATAGAAAAGTAGAGTCAAAGAGAGTACAAAATGGTCAAGTTGGCAGAAATACATTGCGATGTTATAAACAAGAGTGCAGGTTTCCTCCTAAAGTTCTACTCATCAACTTTCAGCTTCATCTTAATCATCTTTCTTTGCCTCGCATTCACTTCTCTTATTCTCTCTCTCTCTCAGTTCGCAAAACATGCCAGAGCATTCTCTGTTAGAATACGTTGCTCTGCTCACACATAGATAGTACTACACATAGTTTTTGTCTTTCTTGCTCTTCTTCGTCGTCTGCTCTGTGTTAGTACGACTTGGACTTGTTTTGTGCTTTTCTTCCACGAAGAAGTGCAAAGTAAGTAAGTAAGAGAAAAGGAACGTAAATCCAATCCACTATTTCCTTTTAAGTAAGTGCGTAAGTTTAAGTAAACTAAAAGGGGAGAATAAGCAACGACATTTTCTTTCACTCACTTTTAGTATAAGCTTATAACACTAGTACTGTATGTAGCATTGTGTAATACCTATCTCTCTAGGAGTTTGTAGAAGCTTGTTTGTTTTTCTGCTGTTCTAGGCTCGTCCCTTTTAGAGTTCTCTCCGTGTTCGACGACAAACCCAAAACTACAATGTACTTATAGGAGAATTCATCAACCAACACAGCACTATCAACAAAACTACCAATTTGATCTGTACTACTACTGGTACTATATACAGTAGTCGAGAACAGGAAGGAAAACTGTTTTTCTTCTCTATGCACTCGTGCCAATGTGTTCCTTATTGCTACAATGGAACTTAATGCTTAGTTTTTCTTCGCCCACCTAAGTAAACACAAGATTCTTACATACTTACAGACCTACTCATGTATATATTATAGCAAACCAATAAAACGAAGACAAATCTACATCAAAACAGTATAATACATTTTTATGTGCACAAGATCTACTATATAGATCCGCATAATAATATAGTGAGTCGAGAGTTATAGAAACATATTCTATTCTTTCATCAAGGGAAATGCAATTGTCTAGTATTTTATTTTTTATTTGTCCACGAGATTCCTGTTCTAGATGCGCTACATATACTACAAATACTGAACAGTGCATTCTAATGTATTACTTTGGCAATAGTCGCCAGTCTCTTAAATATCTTTTATATGTCGTGTTTTGGTGTCTTCTACAATTTAGTTGAGTTTCTTTAGTTGCAAATGTATGTGAGTGCATTGTATTTAAGAGAAAGTTGTATATACAGCGTGGAGCGCACGTTTGTATGCATTTGGTAAAATGCACGAGTCTATTCTAGTCCAATAGTCTCGTCCATCAAGTTCCTCCAACTTAGGAAAACGTTGCCTAATGGAGTCTGATAAAAATGTTTCTCTTGATTACAGCCGGAGCATTTCTCACAGTTGGGATTCACACTTTCTCTCTTCCAAGCCTGACATATACATAGTACGTATATACGTTTGATCGGCCGAATAGAAATAATATACATACCTAGCCATACTAACTAAACTACTGCATTCTATTTCCATTTATACGAGACGAACACAAACACAGGAGTGAGACTTCGACTATAGACACTAGAAATGCATAGTCGCTCTTTTCGCGTAGTTTGTGTGCGGCTGCACCATTAGCGTGTATACGCTACACTGCTCCTTTCTCCTCGATTCATATAACGTTTTCCATCAAACATAGAATCGCATAATCCTACGTCTTAATCAAAGGAAAATTGGAACGCTTCGGTAGAAACTAAAGGAAAAAATCCTAAAGACTCACGTAGTACGTTAACACAAAACAAACATTACATTTACATGCCCAGACAAGACATTCCTTCCTCACAGTCCCAGTCACAGCATATAGAGAATCCCAAAGTCAGAGAAAAAAGAATACGAATACGATCGAAGCCTACTTCTTATTTCCTGTGAACTAAAGTGAAACTCAGTCGGTGAAAGTAAGGAATAAGAATACGGATATGATATGAAAGCGAACGATAGAAAAGGCACTATTATTCTAATGCTAGAAATAGAATTCTGAACTTAGCTATATTATTACAGTGGACCAACAAAAAACTGCCAAAAGAGGTTGAGCAAACTAATGTTTAAGGATGATCCTAAATTAAACTTATATATTATATCAACACACACCCAGAGACAGATATTATTATTAATGCTTAATACACAAATAAATAGCGCGTCATGTGCTACTTAGAGCGTAATAATAATACAAGCTTCAGTGTTCTGTAACGTGGCGAGGGAGTCCTTTTCCTTTTCAATGAATCTTGCAATTATACGTTTAGCATCTTAGTATATATATAAAATACATAGCTAAATACTTCCGTATAATATACAATCTGCGTGGTAGCATATATTTGTTAGGTTTATATTTTATAAGTAGTTATATTATAAACTGTAGGTAATATTATGTATGTATTGTATAGTTAGGTATATATCTGTCGGCAGTCTTAGAAGTAGTAAACATCTTTGTATTCTTATCATTGTAAAAAGGAAAGCCATACAAAACCCAGGAAGACGTGAAGAGACAGGGAGAGACATAGGGACTTTGTTGTATAATTCCTTTCGTTCAAAATGAGAAATTCCGCTGAGACAGGAGAACTAAACCTAAAATTAATGATGCAAATATAAACCATGTAGGTTTGTAGTATATATTTGTACTTGCAGTAGTACAAGTAATATGTGTGTGCAATGTCTGTGTGTGATGTGTATTGAATACGAGTTGAAGCTGAATGGAGGAGATATCACATGCTAGACGAAACTCAAAGAAAGGCTAGCTTAGAACTTCATGTTGTGATAACAAACAACAACAAGAAACGTGTATTAACCCATTTACATTACACAAGAACAACACATTGTCTAATATTGTAGTTAGTAGGTATGGGAATTTAAGTGTATCCCCACACGGTGCTTTCCCTGGTAGTTACCGTCCTGTAATGCAACCTCCTTCAGGGGATTTCAAATATGAAACTTAACATGACTCAATGAATGTAAGTGTCTATATATGGCGCTTATATGTAAGTAGCAGAAGTAGTGCGCAAATGATTCGCATAGTTAAGCCCACAGGAAGTGCCGTACCTAAAATCGGCTTATTCTACCTTTGCAAACAACAACTAGAAAATGATTTGTTTACACTTGCACAAGGTTGACATGGGAAAACTTGCATCGTTAGTGCTCTACTTCTTTCTATTCAAGTTCCGCATATTTAATGTAAAAACTAATGATAGACCTTATACATACCATCAGCTATGATTACTAAAAGTACAAAGGCTACAAACCTAATACAACCTCTCAAACAGCAATATACTTTTTAGACCAAATTAGCTCACTCAAGAAAGTAGAACACGCACGTCCATATGTAAGTATTTTCCATATTTAAGCAAATGTTCGTGTTTCTAGCTTTGCAAACTGTCTGTTTGTGTACTTACTCCTAAAATAGACCTAATGGAGTGAAAAACAAGGCTAGAGAAGGTATAAATAGGTAATCATTATTAGAGTAGCCCAGTGATGCAGTGCCATTCACACAAAGAGACATTTTTGAAATTGGGTTTATTAGCTCTGTGTGTGTGGGTCTAGGTCTGTTTCTGTGATATACAAAATAAACGTACGCCATAGAAAGACCCTTTAGTGATATTACCACCAAGGCCTTTCCCATGGCATGGTCCAGAAAACTTGAGCAGACAGACGAAATCCTCAAAGATCATTGCCAATTTCAAAGTTTGGAAGAGGAGGACATGGACAGCTCTCTCGCGAGGAGAAAAGGTAAACAGGGACTCCTAAAAACCGTACATATAGTGGACCACCAACCTCAACCACCCGCTTAACTTTCACGGAGAGTTGTAATAGATCCGCAATGCAGTTTAATGAAAAATTTATGACATAATTACGCAAAGTCAGCGATAAGTTCTGCCAAAAATGATGCAATATATTTTTCTCCGATACTTGCTTACATACTTACTCCAACTAGGTACTTAAATACATGTATGTCTATTATTTCACTATGTGTATAAAATAAAGAATAAGAGAGTTCTCTCCACTCTCTGTAACTGTGATGTGCGTGCTATGAGCTTATTTGTTGAAATCACGGACTGTTGAGAAAGACAAGGACTACATACAACTACATAGCATTTTATTTCCTACAAACACAGCAGAACATACTAATACATATTATGCTTTCTACAATAATATACCTACTTCAAGAAAAGCAATACTCTGTAGCAAGTATCTAGTATATAGGTACCCATAGCATTTATGTATCTGTACAACATGTAACGTTGTCTCTTGGTGGAATGTTAACAAAGCAGAGTTTGTGTGTGTAATATGTATTTTGGTGTTACATTTAGAGTACCAGTTTTCGCCTATTTGTACTACTACTACAAATATAGTTTTTCTTGGGTTTCCTCGGGTCTATCTGTAAAATGTACAGTTCTGTAACTACTATTAGTGTATAAAAAGTAGGTACAAGCTGAGGCAGAGTCGTAGTAGTACTAGGAGTAGCTCTGGAGATGGATGTTATCTATTTCCCTTGATGTCCTTTAGTAATACCTACTTTCCTCTGAGCTCAGTGTAATGGGTCTAGAGAAAGACGAGGATGAGATTCATCCTGAGTTGAACTCTAACTTTAACCCATCCTTTCACTACACACAGAGGAACAAGAACAGCTCATGGATGGCTACGGATGATGCTACCAAATGGAATTGAATGAATCTCCACTTCTTCCCACCACCAACCACCACCACCACCAGCTCTACTTTTCCTCTTTCTAACCAAACTAAACCAACGCTGCAAATTCTAGCTTCGAAATCTCCAACCAGCTTTTCTATGGCTACATACTACGTAGGTACTTACTACTTACTTACTTACCTAGTATCAATATAATATACTTGGACTTCTCTGCTAAAGTATAAGTAGTACACGGGTAGTAGCCTTGAAAACTATACGATGTATTTGTACTCTCATTTTCCTGCGACTTTTGGTTTTGGTGATGGTAGTTCTAGTTCTACCGAATTCAGTTTTCAGTGTAGAGTGTAGCATTTGTATGTAAGAGCCTTAACCAGCAGTACACTACACGGAAAGAAGCAATGGTCTACTTCACTTACTAACACTACTCATGTCCTGCTGAATGCATTTGCCATTTCAAGAATGGTCTGTAGAGTCTAGGTAGACAAGACATTCATAGTCAACAAGAATATCCATGTAAGTATGAACACAGTGAATAACATTCGTTCTCTTGACATCTACTGTTTGTACACTGTCGCATGTCGAGAAGACCAAGTCCTATATAGTAGACTACTACGTTTTCTTGCAATGTAAGTAAGAAAAAAATAGACTGCGTTACATAAAATGTCTACCTATGGCCTGGGCTCCTGCTGTAAAGTAAAATACGTGTGGCCCCGTTGACCTAACACGATATGTCTCTCATTCGGCAGTTTTTTAGCAGTTTACATATAGAAATCTGTATATCTTCCGCATATTTATAGTCAAAGAAGCTTTCCTAAGTATATTGGACAGACCACTTCGTATTTTACGTAGAAGAAACACAAAGATTTACTATTTAAACTGAAATATGGGCTAGTGAGGTAGCGAGCTGTGGTACATTGAATAAACACCCTACTTATTTTATACTCGTTTGCTGTGTGCCGCATTTTCAAAAGACTTTGTTTACCCCTAGTATTTTGTCCAGATAAACATTACACACGTACACACAGTAAAAGCAGAAGTAGAACACCATAAATGTACTACACCTCAACACACAAACATCTTGAATTATATTTAGGATAACCATATCCATAAATACGGAGCTATAATATAATACTGTTACACAGCACAACCAACTTTTACACTGCCAGGAAATAACAAAATAACAACTCGGGATATTATTATGACCGTCACTTTTCTCTCTAGGTAGGTAAAGTAAAAGTATATGGGAAAAAGTGTACCATGAGTTTACGTGCATTTGCCCCAAGTTGTATACGTACATGTTGTGTGTGTTGTGTACAGTACACGGTCGTAGAGTATTGCGCTCCATTTCCGTATCATCTTCCATACGTATGAATGAAGCAGTACAAAAAGGCACGGTGTGTTATAAGTATAAGGTACCCCTACATAGTAGTTTATGCTTATGCCACGCTGGTGTGGTTTCGTATAAAGGAAAAGGTAATGCAGAACTATGAAACTCATAAAAACCAAAGGTTGGTCGCTCCATGTTTTCTTGCCGTTTCATCTCTTCCTGCCGTCATTTCTTTCTCACTCTGTCATTCAGTTCGTGTCAAGCGAGGAATAACGTTTAATTCTACTGTAAAGCTGAATTTAATGAGTTCTCCTTTACAAGGAGGTTATAACAAGAGTTTCCTCGGTTTTATCTAACAACTGTCTCTGTGCAAGACGTCAAGAGTCATTGCAACAACCCACACTCCACCAACAACAAGAATTAACGATTTCACGTCTACACAGATATGACACTCATCCATGCAAACAACATTCAACTATATAGAGCACTTTCACACAAACACTCTTATTGTATGTAGTAGTAGGTAGGTAGTAGGTATGTATAAAAGATCTACCCATACATTATTATTATTATAGGTTTTACTAGTATAATGTAAATACTTGTTCAACTCAGTCAAAACTTAGGAAGTAGGAATTAATGCAAATTCCATAAAATATTAACAATGTGCAATTTCCTACAGTGTATGCAAAACGGAGAAGATTTCGTATACATATAGCACTAGAAGATGATTTGGTGTTTTCAGAGAGAAAGAGTGTCTGAGTCGTCTTGAGAGAATTGGAATTACGATGGCCAATATTTAAGTGAGTAGTCGTCCTATTTACTACACGGACTTTCAAGCCTTGTCACTCAAAGGTATGTGAGATGGATGTGATCGTCAAGTCTATCAACATGACCCTATAAATCTGAACAAAGTGGGAGATTTATATGTCAAAACTTGCGTGGACTATTGTATGACTTGAAGCAATAAAGTGAGCCCCAAAGCGTCAAGTGCTGACATATATTACAACCGTCAGTAGTAGAGAAGAAACGAGGCTCTCAAACCTTAAATCCAATTTCCAACATCATCCAATTCCACGCTTACACACAAGACTCAAACTATGGATGGGTACAAGTGCTTTTACATTGTGCCCTCCTTTCCCTTTACTCTTCTGGCTTTCTCTGTCTCTTTCTCTCTCTCCATGTCATGTCTCGCCTTCCCTTATTCCTCCACTTTCCTATTCTTACACTCCACTATAATATTTCTACTGTAGAGAAAATATAATGCCTCTACCATCCCACACCATCGCATCACCACCTACTGAACTAACAAACGAACACTATGGAATACTACTCGTACATACAACAAAAACACATATTACACATACACATGTTATCTGGGATAGTGTAGGTACTTCATATGTATAAGGGGTCTAGTACTATAAGTATACGTGTAGAATATTCCTACCTATATACCTAATAGGATATTCCAGTTCAACTGACTACAACTTTACCATCCATCTAAAGAGTGCAGAAAACCTTGCCATCGCATCCCAAGTGGAGCCGTCCGACATTCTAAAGCACTCTGAATAACATACGTACATGTATGTATCTATACAGGAGTCATAGCTCTCTAAATTCAATGGATACACTTGAACCTTTCTTCGCAGCAGTAAATATACAGTGAGTGACTAGAGAAGAGTTTTGGTGTGTTATAACTGAATGTAAGGTATAGACGTATAATGCATATGCTAAGTAAGTTGGAATACATCTTTGCAGAGCAATGCAGAGTGTGGAGTTCTATCTGTAGGAGAGTGTAGTAGTGACACCGTAAAACCCACGAGTACGATTGTGACAACAGGAATGAGATTCCATTTTCAATGCTCAAAGGGACGGAGCCGGAGAGCCACATATCACATCGCATCCATCCTCACTCTCACTCACACTCACAAGTCTCTCACATACACAAAATGCATTTTACTACAACCATCCATTGTCAGGGCGAGGACCAAGCTATAAATAGCTCCTCTCACTCTCATCCTTTTCATTTTCAACAACCTACACACTTACACTGCACAAACACACACATCCACAAATGTTTTCACTGATTTAGCCAACTCGGACTCAGCCAACGTAACAACCATGGACGGTCCGACATCATCCACCTTATCAAAACATGGAATACTTGAAACGAAACGACTGAGGGACGACGACAGGCGCCATCAAGCATTACATACACATACACCATACACATGACAAAGATCAAATCAAAATTCGCACACAGATCTCTATACTCATCCCATTTATTCCGAGAGTATTCCAAGTTGACACAATAGAGAAATCGAATGGACTTTTGAACGTTGATCTGTGTGCACTCAGTTTTCAAGTCAACCAAAACAACCAGTCACCTATACAGATATTTCTATATATAGGAGAAGGAGAAAAGCAGAATGGTATAAAATTCGAATATCTCTTGCTACACACTCATGACATGACACGTATGCATGAACGAATGAACTTGGCTTAGCGCGAGTGACAGCAATCTCTAAAATGTCATCAACATGGCCTTCGGTCCCGGAAATATCCATCTATTCACACAAACGTACTTTACTTTACCCGCAACTAGGAAATTCCCTTTCCAAGCACATTTCATTTTGCATAACAATGAGCCAATCGTAATAACACCAAAGTAGTAAGCATTTACACAACTGTACAACTAACCACTCAGACGTTATAAATAGTACATTGATACATGATGCATAGTTGGCTTCTTTCATTTTCGATTTAGGCAATACACATTTTAAGTACTAGGCATCAAGGGATGCATAAACCCCTAAAGTAAACCTAACTGATTTAAAGTCCACAAAAAGATGAACTATAAACATATTTATATTATAATGCTTCTACATAAATTGATAGGCACTAAATGAATTAAAGAGAATCCTTGCAAGATAGTTTGGATGAAGTCTCCGAAAATTAACTCTGTATGTGAATAATTTTGGGGTATCAAAAACAAAAATGCTAAAGCCAGCAGGAACGGGTGAAAATAATGCTCAAAAGGCGGGTGTTTGGTGTACGCCTACAATTGTAGGGTGTATACTTTACATAAAAACATTAAATACCTATTATGGAGATTATTATGTGTATAGTAAAGTCTAGATTAACCTTTACTGTTGATAATATAAGAAAGTTCGCATGAACATGTATGATGGAAAGCGACAGGCCTTTTTAAACCATGTACTGCGTGTTTTATCTGTGTGTTGCTATTTTTAGATGACTAGGTGCTTGGAATTGAAAAACAAACTGCAGTGTAGGAGAGTAATAGTTCAACTCTGCTGAAACATCGGATATGAAAGAAACATTAGTTATTTTCTTCAGCTTCCGCAACTGTTTAATTTAATTTTTAAAACATTTCCACGGATATTCCAGTTCTCGCTACCATTCTCCAGAATTATGGCGCCAAGGAAAACATAATTCTTTGTCACCAAACACAAAATTGTACTACAAGCTACAGCTAAAATATTTATATGCACAACACAAGCATAGTGCAAAATAATATTATACAGCCCTTTCGGCAAATAGTTTCTTATTTATTTACTACTACCTACACACAAACAAAACAAACCAGCATTATTACTGCTATTAAAATAATACTGTATTTACCTAATAATTTCATGTTCTACTTATGTTCATACACTCTTCACAAATTTTCATCCACCCGAAAGAAGGTACCCTACCCACTACAAAGTACACACTACATTAATACCAAGAAATTCTGTACTCATGAAAAGAAAAATATTAACCCACAGTACAGTGCATTCATTATAAAAATAAATGTGGTCTGTATAGGGTGGACCGAATACTAATAAAATATAAAAGCCGCTGTGACGTCACTGTCTGTTTCTGCCTCTTTCACTAAGGCGGTCTGTTTCTCACATTTTTACATCTGTGTTTACAGTTTACACTGATTAACTGGATTATGAGTTTTTGGCTTATTAATGATACTGCTACTTTTAATTGACTAAACCCCAAAAATTATTTTTCTTCAGTTTTAGTAACAAAAATATTTTGCAATATTCTGTCATAGTGAAGGAGTGAGGAACAGACCGCCATAGTGACGTCGCAGCGGCTTTTATACTTTATTACATTAGTATTCGTTCCACCCTATGTATACTTCACTCTAGGTATACCTAATCACATCAAAAAAGGTTTAAGTACTTCATAAATTACAAAACTTCAGTAACTAAAATAAACTAAACTTTAAATTGCAATTACAAGTTATATCAAACTAGAGTATGTTATCTACTTTAAGTTAGATAGCGTTAAAAAAGACATTCCACACACAGAGATGTTGTAAATGTCTATTAAACGGAAAAAGGAATACCTAATAGACATTACTACTACGTAAGCAAGTCATTCCTATCAATTGACAATTCTCCTTGTCCTTGTAGCTAAACAGTCTCCAGAAATAAAGCGAACATTAAATGCTTTGAATTTCAGCTCTAACTATTTGAATGTGAATTACATGGATTTACTTATGTACTACAGCTCTTATCTCTTGGTTTCACGTGAAAACAAAGAGAGTCGCGATGCAGGTTAACATTATTATTTGTGTTTCCCTTTCTATGTAGTTTCCACAACTATACAAACAAATCGTTTAATACTATACATAAGAAGATTCGAATGCGCCAAGTTAATCCAATGCCATACCACATTCACTTGAACGAACCGCGAGTATAATACTTAAATGCTTTCACTACGTACTCAAATACAAGTAATGTGTGTAACCGTTGAAGGAGTTGTGGAATGAGGATCAGATAACAGATCTTGCACACGAAGAAGATGAAACCACACACAGTTATATCCAAACAGAGTGAAAGATGTCGTGTCATATTGTTGTTTGTTTAGATGTGTACCTAAATAGGTATTTACTATACAGAGAGCTAGGCCATAGCTGTTTAGCTTACTTAGGTAGAAACTGGAAGCTAATTGTAAGTAAAAGAGACCGTGTGCAGTAAAGACATACAAAATACAAACAAGTTCAGTTTGGTTAAGTCAAAGGAAGTTTCACCACACACATAGCAGTAGCAGGAGGCTCTGTTTGTCGTCTGTTTTGGTTCAGTTTCGTCTTGACTACTATTACAAGCGTCTTATTGTAATAGTGGGAATTTGGCTTGTTTGCTGTAATATAGGAAACTTTGACGATGTCATAAAGTGCGCCCAAGAGAGTGTAAACGGCCGTATGAACAGCCAAGAGGACAGGCACACTAGCATAAACTGCACATTGGATCTTTAATTGGAAGAGCCTACATGGGTTTTCGATTTCACAAAGAACCCATTTACAAGACACAAAATACTCGGCAAATGGTCAACAACCAGACCATATCATCGGAAATTTAGAACCGATATAAATTCGCCCAACTGATTCCGTTCTCTAATAATAGCCTCAAACACACTCACTCCGTCCTTCCACACTACTACAGCTTAACTCTTAACGGAGTTCCATTATCCATCCAAGGCTGCAATACACTGCCGTAGGTACCTTTACTACTACCACCTTCCCATTTACCAACAAAACTATTATTGCTCACAACCACGCAGCCAAAATAACACACAACACACGTACTCTTAATGCAGTATTTGGATTATCGGCTTGGCTCTGGTAGCTCTAGTCTAAACTCAAACTAACCCAAACAACATGAGAGCTTGGCGACAAAACGACTAAATATCTCAAATAAATTGATTTCAATACAAAACATAACTATTACCTACTCTACTCTACCTA
>JAQFYB010006243.1:0-12578 GCA_034694085.1 Pogonognathellus longicornis | reverse complement strand
CTTCTTAACAAGTTTCCGGCTAAGAGATATTTGATTTTTTCTGGTTTATTATCATCTGTACGGCAGTGTCACCTTAACGTAATATTGAACTTTTGTGTAAACTTAGAATTAGTACATTACAGAAACAGAATAATGATACATACTAGTTTTAATAATAGAATTAGTGTGTATCTTTGATACAGACAGTACAGAGTAGAGAGTACAGATGTATCTATGGGCACCGATCTATGTGTACTTGTTTATACAATATAGATGAACTAATTAAGTGGGACAAAATAATGTCTTCAGCAATTCAACTGTATAAGAGCGGATCGTGATGCGTATGTCAGCATTGCCATTTTGATTCGGTTGTATACATGCACGGTGTCACATAAATACGAAAGATACAAGGGGTACCGGTTAGTGACATGTTCTACATAATTTAGTAATAATAAAATAGGTCCTATGGAACTGATGGGATTGTATACACATAATATGGGCAGACACAGTAAATAGATGGTTTAATTACAAAGCGGTAGCTGCTTTGTGTTTAAATCTAAGTGGGTCTGTCATTGATCTTTCCTTTGTTGAAGTTCGGGGTATTACTCTCAAAAGATGAGACGAGACGGGCTCATCCCATAACGATACATACAATATACACTTGTATTAAATATCATTCACGTCAACTACTCTAGGAACAGAGCGTGAGAACAAAGACTTAAGAAAAGCACACAAAGAAAGTCAAGTTCTTTTGTTGAACTTGACTTGCTGGATACTACAACTACAAGAGAGCTACACAAGGTGTAATAAATGTTTAGCCTGGCATGTACGACTGTTCTTACGTAGGTATATATGGAATTTCAATAAATTTGGAAAGACACATCGAAAATAGTGTGTGTGTGAGCTCCTGAGAATTTATTCCAAATTCCACCATCAAGAAATCATTTGAAGACTCATCGTTGTGCTAAATAAGCGATTCGATACAACGATGGGAAATTCTCAGACAATTTTCTGCACGGGTGAATCTCCCTTGTCGTCTTGCCCTTTCGGGTCTAGTAACTTACTATTTACCTAGACCTATACCAAACATGAACCTACCACCAACAAAATTTCCCCATGTACAAACTTACTCGATGCGTGTATACTGCATATTATACAAATACCAACAAACATACGGTTAGTGAACTTATAAAAGAGGCATTTATGCAAAGGATAAAATAATATTATTTGCATTGTTGACTCATTTCCTACCAAGTAATAAACTTATTATACTACTGGGACTGACCTGTCAATGATATTTATTTCATTACCTAAACACAAACAGATAGTATTTGAATACCTATACGTACATACTACTGTGGCTACTACATAAATACATATATACATAGGTACACATTAAACGTAACTGCCATGAATAATGTATATGTGTGTATGTAATAAATGGTATTTTCCCATCCATTTCGCATAGGAGACACGTTAGTAAGTAATCTAGTTGTTCATATGCAGACTAGATAAATAGCTTTTTCGAACAAACATATCATTATTATGCGCGCACACACACAACACATGAACAAACACTCTATAACATGATTTTGTAATGTTTTACTCATCCAGCTGTAATCGATTAATATTGTTATTCTTGCATGTGAAATCATTGAGTGCAATCTACGACGTTATGTATGTTGGCCGATTCAATTACTGTAGTTATATCCACACCTAGTATAAAGTACTGTATGTAAAAGTGGTAGTGTGCTATACTAGTAGTAGTTTCTGCATGTACCGTAACGTATCACATAAAAAATCTGTAATTTCCTTCCTCAACACTACAACCTTGAGTCAACTTGGCACAATCAAACGAAACAGGCTGACTTTGTTCCAATTGCAAGATAAATAAATGAATTGGCTATCTGGGGTAGAATATTGCTACCACTACTTTTGCAACCGAGATGGAATACTAACTAAGAAACTGATGTGTTTTTGACTTAATGAGGCATGGCTTGGCTAACGCTACCAGTATATATTTCACTACTACTTTTACTTTACTATAAGATGCATTTGATTTTTAGCTTCATTTTTTGCATAATGTATATCTGTCACACATGATTCTGCTCCAATATAATATATTCACAGTGTATAAGCCATTTGATAAGCTCTTTGTACACTTTTCCTTGAATTCGCATCTAAATAAGCGACTTGACTGGAGATGAGTTTGGTTCATTTCATCTGCGAGCTAAAAAAACTCCCTTGCATAATTTATGACACCTAGAAAATTATTTCAGGAATTATTGCCTCAGAGAATAGAGCAAAATAATTCGGATTCCCGGTACGAACCTTAGAATTTTCAATGTGTTCAAAAGAGATTGCAAAATCAAGAGTAAGTATAGGTACTAATGGTGTTAGGTACTACGTCAAACTAAGCTATAATAGACTTCTGATGAAATCAAGTGGAACTTTAATTTCTTTGCATTTCTCAGGTCAGAAAGGTCTGGCTGGAGTTGGTGCATGTAAAATGAGCTTTTCTGCGTACCACATGTGTAAACTCAGTGTGAGTTGGAATTTTTCATAAGGCACAGAAATTATGGGGCTGGAGCTACGTAAGTTGAGTTTCAAGAGTAAAGCGAAAATTTTATGAGCTGTAAGAATTTACATGGTAGGTACACATCATCAAAGAGAATACATAAGTAAAACGAATAGAAATTCTAAAGCATACCATTAATAAATTCCGATAGAACATTACATTACTCGTACACTAGTGCCAGTAGTTTCAGAAGAATGGAAAACACAAGGAAGAAGATGATGTTGTTTTCTATTTCTACTGTGTGTTGGGATTTTTGTGAGTAAGGATTTGTGTGTCCTTAGTTGCTGTGACTGTGTTGGTATTGTTGAAACTGTTAAAAGTTTAACGAGATGAGTTTAAAGGTGTGTTTAGTGGTAGACATATTAAGATGAGATGCGAGAGCATGAAAAATTTCCTTCACCAAAGAAAAAATTCGTCTTTTCTTTACACTTTCCATTGTTCCTTTGCATTCTTTGACTGCATGCTGTGTCTGCTTTGCTTAGACTTTATTGTGTTCATATTGTAATAAGCCAAGACACACAATGAACGCAAATAGAACCTTCCTCCATACAAATAAACGAGGAGTATAAAAGGTAATAATAATAAATGATTTAACTTAGCGCATATATCCAAATTAACACATGTGCTTAAATTCTTCTATACTACAGTAGCAAGCCTAATTGGCCCGTCCGCAATTTCTCTCTAGCTAAGGTGCAATTTACGCTCATGCAAAATACTCCTATTGTGTTTCTGTGCTAATTTTAGTGTCAGAATAAATATACACATCCATTCAAACTCCCACTAATCATGTAAATACACCTAACCACTAAAAATACAGTAGCATCTCATAACTAGCACTAAGTATTTAGTAGGCACAGCTTATATTTACAATTGTATCTCTTGAGATCCCTGTGCGTCACAAAAACCCACTAGAAGTGAATACCAGATTATGAATTCTACAATATAACATATTCACATAATAGAATTGATGAATTCGGACCTGATGGTTTATTAATGAATATGTTTTCTGAAGTCTCAAAAAACTTTATGACTGTATGCATTTACTTTAGAAATATTATGTCGATCAAAAATCATCTATGGGATTATCCCTTGTGTATTCGTATGTGCGTATGTGTTTAAAAAAGAAGTTTGAACGTACCAATGGTTTTGATGATGTCTAGGTCTTCAAGAGTCATCGTGGGGTTTTTACTACCATTTTGCCTTGGTGGTGACTGTGAGTGATTCTGGAATTGGCACTGGGTATTGTTCGGGTTACTTTGTTCGCTTTCGCTGATATCTGTAGTAGTATTAACGGAGGGAAGGGGTGGAAGCGGGGGTGGCGGTCTTGGAGGTGACCCTGAATTTGACACATCGGCACATTGTTTTCCGTTCGTTTTGTCTGAAGTTGCTTGTTGAGGTCCGTCTTCACGGATACTCTGCCTCATGCTGTTTTAAGTGTAAACGAAAGCAAAGATTTAGCAACCAGCTTATACTATGAAGAAGTTCAACAAGTTCAAGGCATGAGACTTGTAATACTGAATATAAAGTTTGGATTGATATAAAATTCTTTACAATTTTAAAGATGTATTAAGTATTTGAATTCAAATTCGCATATGTAATTGTTATAAATAGCAGATACATTTTCATTTAACTAGGTGTATAATTGTAAGTATAAGCACTAATAAATAAGTCATCAACAATTTATCTGTATTTTTAATGCTTATGTACCTACTGGTATTTACTATTTACCATCTGTATGTTAATTACATGCCCCCAGGGCCTACATATGCAAAAATTTTACTAATTTATTATTGCTCTAATTGCTATTACTAACCTATTTGCATTTAGGTATATGCATCTATTGATTTAATAACCTAAAGCCAAATGCAGGGTAAATCTCATTTGAATGGATTGAGTTTTTGAAGCCATGATTTTTGAAGCAATATTATATGAATCATTTATGTAGCAGTGTAAGTGAGCATGTACTTAGTTTGAGGCGAAAAAGAGCAACATATGGCTGCACTACTTGCTATGTATTACATATATTTTATGTGAGTGAGAATCTCTTACCTTGTGTCCGTGTCTGTGAATGTTTATCGGGGAACTTTGGAATGAAAAGAAAGAGTGGACGAAGATTGATTCTGGTGGTGTGTAATGAGAATGAATGTTTCCTAGTCAGGAACACAACAAGTGTACAAGTCAAAAAAATGCTCTTGTTTCCAGCTTGTAATCTTGAGTCGACTCTATACACGTCTTCAACAGTGTGTACTTATACACAGCAACAACTATCGTGTGCTTTGTGTCTCGCAAATGAATTAGCGTTTGCTACAATGTTTGTGTCTCAAGTGACAATGTGTGTAAATGGCTACACCTTAAAATTAAACGTATCAGAAAAATTCACTGTTGACATTTGTAAAGTGTTTGTTTCTTTACATTTGCATAGAAATGATGTGAGCAGGAGCAATAAAAACTTCTGTTTGTGTATTCAGACTAATTATTATTGTAACTACTTCTTTAATATTTCATCTGAAGAAATTCTTAGAATTTTCTTTGCTTTTCTTCTTCCAACTACCAACAATCCCTACCTGCCTATCTCTATAAGTAGAATACAGCCGTGAATAGATTCTCGTAGATAAGTACTTTATATATACTTGCTGTGTAAATTCTTAAAAGGATGTGCGCACACTGTACTTAATAAGGAACAACGAGAGGAATAATGCTAATTGTAAAGTAGGGTGATGCTGAATGAATTTGTAATTAGAATTGTATCTCTCTGTCTGTGTATGTATAATGATGTTGTATACGTACAGGATGGTATTTCTTATGAGTGTGTGTGTGCGATGTTAGTATTTGTATTACAAATAATCCGCTGGCCTATTCTGAGTGAAGAGAACCGTTTGTGAACTCCATAGAGAATAAACTACGGAGTAAAGGTGTTGAGGAAAACTGAGTGAGTGGCTCTGTGTGTGGCTTAGTTTGTCTATTCCTATCGTTGCGTTGTTGTGATGATGTGATGTGATGGGACGTAGATGGTGAAAGATACGTTATGGTTGTAGCAGTAGTGTAGTAATAGTAATGCTGTGTGTATGTGTATGTGTGTAAGTAGTTGTACGTGGATTCTGTCCGACTGTCTGCGTTTCGCCGTTGAAATGAAATGAGTCTTCTCTTGATAAACGCAGACTTGTGTTGCTGTGTATGTGTGTGTGTTAAAAATGTGTCGAGTGCGCGAGTGAATGCAATGTGAAATGAAACAGGACGGCACGGACGGGAGCTTTTCTCTCTTTATATCAATGTAATAATAATATGTAAGTAGGAAGCCACAAGGAAAGGCTAGGCTAGGCTAAGCAACTCTTTCTTGTACTAAACCATAAGGTGTCTTTCTTAAAGTTGACTTGACTTGAAATGCAATGTTATTAATGTAAATATAGTGGTAGTAGTAATGGAAGTGGTAGTAGTGGCAGTGATAGAATTAGACACACGTTGTAATATAGTAGTAGTGGATTGGATGATGAAGAGACTCTGAGAGTGAGACTCAATATTATGTTTTGGTTGGCTAAAGGGAAAAAAATGTACACACGTCCGTTAGCGTGGCGGAACTACGTGAGACTGCACTCCACTACCAATTGCTTCTTCTTCTTCAAAACTTAACGCTAACACAAATACATGTAATGTGTCTCCCACTATTTACAACTGCGTAAGCAACGTGCCTTTTCTCTATATAATAATATCTCTTTTGCTATCGCTTAGATCTGAATGTCACAATTCAGTAGGTAAATCAACTTTGTATACTAGCAGCTGAGACCTGACACTATTTTAACTCGCTATTTGTGAGGAAAGGAGTATAGGCTTTAACGCTACAGTAATAGCCTTTCAGTCGCATCCTCATGGCTATTTAAATCTATCCTGTGTGTATGTGCCTTAGGTATCTATATTATAACCAGTCTAGTAATTATATCTGTACTTATGATATACACCTGCAATAGTCCATAGGATAATTACAATAGGTTAGTTGTATTATTACGGTTCTTTATGCTAATAGTTGTATGTATATAAGTACCTAGTCGGAACTTACAGGTTAGTTGGTTTAATTGGAGACCCGCATTAGTAAAGGCTTGTTGTATGTCTAATGTCAACTATGTCTAATCTAATGTCTCCACGCATAAATCATACATCATGAATTATGCAGGTGTTACTGCATTTTCAAAAATGCATTTACCATTACAAATATCTACTTACAAATAAAGCTATTTATATACAACGAAAACTCCGTAATGCACAGTTGGGGTATCCTTAGTATCCCTGTTCAAAACAGTTCATTTGCAAGTTTATTACGTTGTGTGTTTGTAATTGATGCTTCCAACTAGCAATTACCGTACTGTTTAACCCTTTTGAAGAAACATGAAACTAACAATAAGGGAATTAAGACATCATCATTACCACCACATTTTTAAAGAGTATAGAAAATACAGGTGAACATAGAATGTTCAATAAAATGACAGAGATTCGTTTATGTAATACAATAAAATGTTGTAGGAGGAACATAAAGAATTCTTATTAGCTACACATTTTTGTTGTTTAATTATGCAATTTTACTACGTTTTGGCATTTTTGCGAGTGTTATCTGCTAATAGTTCATTCCTTTCCAAACTGGACTGCTGTTCATTTGTTGTAAATCGTGTGGTAATGGTAATAAAGCAAATTAATGGTCCATACACAGCGAGATTATCGACAGTTTTCAACTTGTATTATTTTATTACCAATACATGTACTATGTAATGTGGTAATGCACATTTTATTTAAAATACTGCCCATGCTCAAGTAAGTCAAGCCTGTGTTTCGTTTATAATCCCAGAGCTCATTTGCATTAGTATTCAATTCATGTCAGAGTGCCAGTGTGTATACAATTGGAGATTATCTTCATCAAAATAAAAAACGGTAATTTACGAGCAAATTAGATTTTTTTCACTTTTAGTAGCTGTATGCAACTACATTACGTTGATAATCTTACTATACTTGTTACTTTGTTAGTTACACTAGTAGCTTCTGCCTACGAAAAGCCAACAACCAAAAGTGAATCTAAAGCACATACTAGAATACACGGAGAGGACATGAATGTATCTCATGATTTGTCACAGATGTAGAATAAGAAGCACCATTCTCTCTCTCTCTCTTTGCTCCTTCACCTACTAGTCACAGGAGAATTGCGTACTCTGGAAATACAAATAAGTAGGAGTAGGAGTATGTACGTTAAATTCGATTCAAGCGAAACAAGTCTCAGCCAACTAAAAGAAGAGTTTCGTGTGTGGGAGTTCGGTAACATATCGTTTTACATGGTTTTACCGAGGCACTTGTTTCAACTCACTCACTGAGTCACACAGGTTTAAATGATTCAAAACGGGGGATGTGATTTCATAATGAACCTTCAGTACTTTCCTCTGCAAAACTGGAAAAGTTTTCAAGGTGAAAAAATAAAGTTCGTTCATCAAAATCCCAGAAAAGATCAAAGCAATAGTTGTATTTGTATTATTACTGTATGACTAAAAAAGACTTATGTAAAAAACGGTGTAAACTTTATGTTGGTAATACTAGCATTAGTCAAACTGATGACCTTACCTACTTTAAGTACCTACGCTGTGTATCTGTAGCCTGTCACCTGTAGGTATGCGGTTAGGACAATATGACATTTTTCTGCAATTACCAACAAATAGCAAATGCTCATTTCAAAGTTTGCATTGAATATTAATGAGGTGCACTAAAATGTATACTTACATATTTGTATGGGTATAATATATTATGTTAATTTTATGAGAGCTTTCTTCGAGTACAGTTACTTATATCTATTTTCCAAATAGTACATAGCACCTGTAGATACATAGTAGTCGTTGTGTCCCAAAAAGCTCCCTGAGTGTTTTCCAGTTGCCTTTTGGTGGGTTGATTTCGCATGTTGACTTTTGTCTGCCGTAATGTTGGCGATAACTTGTTTTTGATGTTTAAATGTAGTATTCCTATGGTATAAAGTTCAGTAGAATGTTTGCCAACTTTGTTTAAGATCTTCTTTACGTTACGTCTTCACAGTAGTACTTCCGTGTTTTCATCTAATAAGAATATACAGATATGATACACCCATCTTTGTATGTGGTGCTGATATACTAGGTGTATTATGTATATACGAATTTTGCAAAAATACTTACGTTATGAATATAGGAAAGTTTACACTAATTTATACGCTATATAGCACGGTTAAAATTGAGATGACTGCTTTGATGATGTTGTGGGTATGTTGGTCTCGTAATATTTTGCAATGAAGAGCGTCATCAAAACTACGGCTTCTTCGTTTATTATTAAGACTTTGGTAAAGTACTTATGTCGTTGCAAGGTAAATTTCTAATGGTTCATTCAGCTCCCTAAAAACACCACCACCAAAATAATGAACGTCACAACATGAGTAGTTTGGTTGTAAATTATTGGGTTCATTGCATCGGTTTACTTGTCCTGGTTCTTTGTGAATCAGAATGAAACTTTTGCGTCATTTTCTGATTTCCTTTGTATACTCAGCGACTACACATGAGTAAATTTGTGTCTTTACCAACCTTTTGTAAATTATACACAGATGCAATACAGACACTGCTTTGCACAAGATCCATTTCTGATACTTGAGTGCTTTTCTTAACTGTATGTTTAACTAGGCATCTCTTTTTTCATTTGAATTCTGCACATTTTCTGCAACGTGTAAGAGACAACTGTTTGTGAACGCTATAGATTTATTTACCTTTATACATAGAATTTTATAGTACATACTTTGTAGGTTCTGTATACAGTAATAGCATGACGAAGACGTAGTAGTTTATGTCAATGAAGCTTATCTTACTTGGATATTGAAGGGAGGATCTCATTTATGTTGCATATAAGTTAATTTATAAATATTCAGTTGGTGGCAGTTCATGGAAAAGCCAAGTGGGACATGATTTGGAATTGTGTGTATGCAAAGTTGTCGACAGATTGAAAAGATGTAACTGTGACTGTGACAAGATAGATTAACTTACCTTCGAAGAACTTATGAATGATAAATATTTCGGAGAAGAACTTTGATGAACTGCAGAAGAAGGGAAGAAGAAGGGAGGCCGTCATCATTCGTTCTGTAATGCATCTCTTTGTACTTCAGGTTGTTCACTTCCTTTTTCGAAACACACGAATGAAATGACCCACTTCCATATATTTGTTTACATAAAAACGTATTATGAATGTTGACTCGTATGAAACGTCAAAAATGAACTGCAATCTGAACTACATATGGATTATGGAAAAACACATATAATTCTGTTTTTATTAAACACCGTGACATTAGTGGATTGTACACAAGAAAGTTTATACCTGTGCATGATACAATGTACTATTAAAGTAATGTGTTTGCATAACAGCAAATAATAAACATAAAATCTGTATTCTACATTATCTGCACTGTGAAACATGTAGTAGTACTACTAGTAGTGTTAAAATTTGTTATTAAATTATTTTTTCATTATAATAATCGTAATTACATACTAATATTTGGTAGTTACAAGTTGAAGATCAGTTCAGTCATCCCACAATTTAAGTTAGTAGCAGTATAGTAGTTTTATGTATGTGTTCGATTCTTTAAACGGATGATTCCGTAGTATATAGTGCAATTTTATTTTACATTGCAATTCTATATTTAGGTATTTTATTATAAATACAAACTACACTAAAATATTAGCTATATTTACAACAATAGTACATGTAGGTGTAATGTACACACATTTACATTGCAAGGACTTGTCTAAAATAAGTATTCTAGAACCATTTATTTATTTGTGTGTACAATAGGTACATCCGGCACATGTGCGTACAATAATACGTCTACGTACGTACGTCTGTTGATGTCTGCGCCTAAAAACTATTTACGAAACAAACATTTTTTCATTTTTTACGAACGTCAATTACCATTAAGCACGTACACTTCTCTACATGTTCGTTAAATGAAGAACAAAAGTATTTATACTAGAGAATACATTGTTTGGTGTCAGAAAAATGACACTCGACGAAAGAAGAAAATGACTGTGCTTTGCAGTTTGCACATTGCCCCATGTGTACAGAGAAGAAATGCGACCTTCCTTCATTCTCTATCACATTGTTTGGCAACAAAATCACTTTTTTAACCTATTTACTTTAGTTATTCTGAAGTTACACTTACGGATGTACGCTACAACGACAATACGTACTATACATAACCTATAGACATTGAGATAATAATAATAATAATATTTATTCAAATTACTATCTACGCATTCGCATTACTATTTACACTTACACTAAATATAATAAAGTAAATGTTACATTTATATGAGTGAAGTAGGTAGGGTGTAATTGTTTTATATTATGTAGAATGTGTATTCATACATTTACATTAGTAACACAGCTAACAATAATGGTTTGTGAGTAATATTTCGGTAATTTAATATGAGACAAGTCAAGGTGCTTCACTTGCAAGTAAAAGTTACATTTCTGGTGGTTATATTTGTTTTGTTTGTTTGGTTTGTTATGTAAAGCCTCCCTGCATACTGCACTGGCTTTATTGTGGTTAGAGATTCTGTACACGTTGTTTACAACACAAGTTGCTTATCATTATTCTTCAAACTAGTTGATGTAGTAGATCTGTGTTTTCATCACTTCTACTAGTACTACAAACATTGACAACATGTGAGCGGCTATTGTATTGCTACAAAGATGAATGTATATATCTACCTATAACCTACCTAACAATAAGTAAATTTATCTTACTTAGAATAATATTACATTGTATTATTATGTGAATACGTTCTCTACTAACGTAATACAAGTTTACATTCAAAAATACATAATATAAACATCAATAAAATACACAAAAGGAATAAATAATAAATTAGAAATCCGCAAATAACTCAAGTTCTGAGTCGCTTATGCTGTTTGTTCTCCATGACTCTGGCTCAGAGTACTTGTCGAAGTTGTGAGTATCTCCATCATACAAAATCCTGGGAATGATTGGAGCCTGCAAAATCACAAAGAAAAACTCAAGCTAGTTATTAAATGAGTCAGTAATTTTTACTTTTTTCAATTTTTACATAGGTATGTATATAATTAGATAATTTTTATCATTCTTTGTTTTACAATCATTACCGAAAGTCTTCTGTTGAAAACATCTTCCCACTCGAAGTCTCTAAACCACCTGTGTCGCTTGACATCATCAGCACCATTCTGTTATGGAAGAATATTAAATTATATAAGAGTTACTAACGTCCGGTCCATCACCGGAGACTTTTAGAGCTTTAATATTTAAAGCAGTGTACCGAGTATACGTACGTTCAAAGTTAGCCAGAAGTATCCATTAAAAATTCATACCTTCATATTTCCGAGTCTCTTCGTTCTGTCTGTGACGAGTAACTTTTTCACCAAGTCCTTTGCCACGGGATCGATTGACTTGGGCCACTCCACTTTTCCAGAAAGGATTTTCTCATACGTGCTGAAAGTGTTGTCATCGAAAAACGGAGCAAACCCGCAATTCATTTCATATATAAGAACCCCTGCAAATAATGTAAACAGTTTCGTTGAACAAATCAATGACGAATTTAATCACTTTGTATATGTACACCAATAATAATCAAGTAAGGATTTACCCAATGCCCACCAATCAACAGCTTTATTGTGTCCCTTGTTCAGAATGACTTCTGGTGCTAAATAGTAATAAAAATTAAATGAGTTTAATGATTTAGTGCCTCTTTCTATAGCATGAGGTTTAACTGAAATTAAGTAAAAAGAATAAATCTATATAACAATTTAAATAAAAATATTTACCTAAATATTCAGGTGTGCCACACAGTGTCCAGGTTCTGAATGTAATAAAGTACAAAACGCAAATGTTATAAAAAGAAATTGAATGAAAATGGGAAATTCTAATCATGTAATCCCATGTCAATAATTATACTAACCTGTCCTTAAGCATTTTAGCAAATCCAAAATCAGTTATTTTTAGGTGACCTTCTCTGTC
>JAQFYB010006242.1:0-12586 GCA_034694085.1 Pogonognathellus longicornis | reverse complement strand
CATAAAAGTGCACAGGTAATGTACTACGAAAGGATGAAGGATTCATTCTAAATTCTATTGAGAGATTTTATGAAGGCGACCTTGGGAAATGGAAAATCCAATGAACACTTTATACAGTATTCAGAGCTGTTATTTGCACACTATCTTGTTCAGTCATCTCCAACTAAACCAACTGCCAATTTAAACTTTATTAAAAGTGAACTTGAACACTATGTGTTGCTCATTAGGCTGGGCTCTGAGTATTTACTCGATAAAAAATGCAACATAATTGCATTGAATATTATATACATGCATTAAATTTATACACAGTACTATTAATAAATTAAAGAACAACATTTCCTTTGCTTTAGTTACTCGTACTAGATTAAATTCCTGCTCTATTCATATTCCGAGTCATAAAGCGTAGCAATTTAAAATTCTAATTCATTTTGCTAAGTGAATGCTTCCACACATACTATTAGTACGGTGATCTTGCTTTAAAAGCCACATTCAGGAATCAATCAATCAACAAATCGGAAGAACGAGACGAATCGTAAAAAATATTTCTGGTACATTGAATTGTGCATTGGTTGATTGCTTGATAAATCACATTTTATACTTGCATTCTAACTCTACACAATAGAATTGTAACTTTTAACTTGCTAAACCTTTGTCTGTAAACTGCAGTGTATTTAACATAGGAATATAGCCAGCAGCATAATACAACGGATATAAATAGTGTAGAATTTACATGCGTGTATTTACGCTTGTGTTAATTCACATTTTATTTGATAAGATCTAAATGTAATCTTGTTGTTGTCAAGTCCAATTTCTCTTGTCTTTCTAAAGTAAGCTGTTGTTACGTTTAGCATATTTTAATGTAGGTATAGACACATGTATAAATTAATTATTCACGTCGATGTATGGTAATCGTTTTCTGATTTGGTTTGGAGGAGTATGACGTGAATAAAATGTTATCTGTGTATGTGTACGTACATAAGAGTATTGCCAATATGTTGAGTTATTACTTTGTATAAGTATTTTGCATGGAAATTCTGCCAGAAGTAATTTTACAGTAGGTATAACTTCCATTCATTCGACCTTCTAAAAATAATTGTGTAGAGCTATAATTTAATGCATTTAGGTTGACCTATGTACACACATTGGATGTTAATGTGGGGTACGCCTGCTTGTTTTGCAGTTAGCAACAAGATTTTGGTGGAGTTATGATGCACGTACTTAGATCTACTTTAATTCATATTTGCTTTGTGAACTTGTATAGAACTTTGAACCTGAAAAGAGGAAAACAATATGTCGAATCCTTCGTCTTGCGTCACATCGGCTTGGAGCATCTCTCAATTTCTATTCTAAACATGATGTACCTCTCAATAGACGTGTTCGTGAATTACTTTCACACTATGCCTTCGAAACTCCATTCCCGTAAGAGTTTTGTCAGTTTTTTCCTCTTTCTTTTATTCCTAGAGTATATAAGTATGCTTATCTTAATGTGCATCTTTTTAGTATGTGAAGAATTACCATAAAACTTTAATGCTATTTCTTTATGGCAAGATTGCATGATCAAAGCCAGTGCCATTCCTATTGAAGGTGCATCTGCGTTATTGATATTGGCATTTTTGAATCTAAAATTGGTACCCATCATCAACGGGGAAGAGCATTGTTAAAATTTAAATTCATTTATGTAGCAAAAATAGCTTTGTTTTCGTCAGTATACATACGCATCTCATTAGCATACATTATACATACATAGGGGAACAAAGCTCATCTGTAGGATTGAACCAAGTTTTTTATTATTCACTTGAATATGACTGCAGCATATAGTTATTCATTTAAAACGTTTAGTAAATCAAGCGAAAGACAAAGAGTACATTACGGATATTATATTACATGAACTGCCGAAACATCTTAGTATGCGTTTTCTCTAACTCAATTGTTTGTTGTACATCATCTTTAGTGTATGGTGCCAAATGACTGATTTGTAATACAAATTCATCACTTCCGCAGCTTTAGGCAGTAAATTAGATGATTTTCAAAATGCTTTCTATTCATTATCAGAAGAAAAATAGTTGAGTAATGATCCCGTTTGCCTGGATTTGCATTAATTACGATCTCATTATTATTAATTACCTACTGACCAAAGAATACTAACTTAACTACTTATTAAAATTGTTACACAATTATAATGGTCTAGACATCTAGACTCATATAGATTGATTAGTGGCCTTATTTAATTGTTGTAGTTTTGAGTCATCATAGACTTTGTTTACACAATATTAGGCCGGAATCATCCATTAATGCATAAAGAGACAATTTTTTACAAGCTATGAGCTCATTCTTAATTATTTATTGTCTCGTTAAACGAATTTCTCCTCTATATGCATTTGTTACCGAAGTAGGTCAATTATGAAGGTATTTGATTTAGCAACTTTATGATCCAATTAAGCATTCCAATTCTTTGTTGTATACAATTCTATAAGACATTACGTACTTACTACTTACTTACCCCCACCTAGACCTCTTTGTATTTTAAGTGAACTCATTGTTAGAAAATCTAGAATTAAAATACAAAATATACTTATTGAGATTTGTTATTGCCAACACCTGCATAATGGATTTTTTAATTAAAATAATTAAAATTCTTTAAAATACATTAGGTAATATAATTTCTGAGGTTTGGTCGATGAAAACTTAAGACATGTACAAAAATAGAAATAAAAATATTGTGGAAATTATAATGAAATGAAATGAGTACTTGTAAGTGTCGATTCCTTAGTGTCGTTTTTTAGCAACAATTTGTATTTATCATTCATTTATTTACAGTAGCTACGTACATCCTGATTACATGCTTTCAGCGTTCATATTTTGATATCTAACTATTAGTAATTTTTAATTACGCATGCTATGCGCTAATTTGCATGGGTACATATAATTGTGATTATTGCCACGGTCCAATTATTTCTTTGCCAAATTGGATTGACTAATTTTGTTTTTGTGACTTGTTTCTCAGAAAAGGGATCTGTCAAGACTCTAGCAAGCCTATAATGATTCCGCATGGGAGTGACTCTTATGATCAAATATGGCCGAATACCTCGCCGAATCAATTCACAATGGATTTTTTCAAGCACGTGTACGAATCGCAGGTGGGGAAGTACAATCAAAAGCTAGCAATACCTGACGATCCCGCAGATGATGTAAATTTTCGTGAGCCTGAAATAGATTCTATGAGAAATCTGATGTTAGAAGATATATCACTGACAGAAAGAGTGCGAAAAGAATATTCCAATACTGTGGGAAACATAATCATCTGAAATGGAAGAATAAGAACGAAGAAAGACTAATATCGAATAAATTACATAGTAGAAAAGAACAAGGTCAGCAAATAGCAATAACCTTTTAAAAAAATGAAAACGAAGAAAAGTCTTGATCTCTTGAATGATATTTGGTCAAATGTTTTGATACGCAGACACACTTCATATATAATAGAGATATTACGCTATGTGCTATAATTTGTGTACATGAGCAAAATGTAATGATTGTGGTGCTTGCATGAAGTACTCCTCCCAAGTCTCTTATTGTTAGAAAAGAATATCATTCATTTTTGTACATAGGCATACAACTTACATTGTAAGCCTACACTTTACATTGTACATTATATTGTAAAATTGGACAAGTTACAAAAACTTTATGGCCCCAACTCAACATCTTGTAGTTCGATCAGTCCACTATAATATTTCATTCTTTCTACTTTTGACTTACCTGTACATTGTCTTTGTCACTATTCAGTATTAAAGTTAACAAGTTGTACAATTTACAACTATTCTCAACAAAAAATCATACTTGTTTTTTTATTTGCTGTCATTCCATTAAAAGGTGTAGTGTGATATCATGCTCACATTATAACATAACTCTCATAAGCTTTCCGCGTACACATTTTCTTCAAATCACCTTTTTTCTTCCTACTCTCAGACTACATTCATATTTACAGTATAATAATAATCACTATCCTTTAAAACACCTGAACATTCGGGTACCTAAATGCTAGAAATCTTACAGCAACACAATCACAAAATGTAATACAGTTCAGGTGTATCGTTAATGTTAATATACAATCATCGTGATTCTGTACTACAATAATACGTGCATTTTACTTCAAACTGTGTGGTGAAAGTAATAAAAATTTATCTTCACAGTTTTATCAAGTACCCACACCACACCACACTTGAGGCTCATTCGTATTTGCACATTAAAATTAATAGCGTCTCTAATGCGGAGAAATCCTTAAAAATGTGGAATACTCTCGACTTCAAACCTTTTGAGCTACCTAATTATAGGAATATTTTCATTGCAAAATAATATCACAATGTAATTTCCATTGCGAAATTACATTAAAAGTATTTCTGTACAAAGATAAGATGTGACATTAATACTTATGATTGCAGTCAAATAAAAAACATATAAAAACTTAGAAGATAGTAATTCAAGTGCAATTTACATTGCAATGTACAAAGATTCCAGAAATGATGGCTTATTGTTCTCCTTCCGAAGGCTGAATTAGATTGAGATTAAATACAATGGAATGTAAAGGACCATGTATGAACAAGTGAACAGGTACTGTGTGTAGGATAATCAAACGATAGCAGTGACTTAACTCGAATCTTCGTTAAATTCCACACAGAGAGAAATAATACACTCAAATGTAATAACACGACTATTCCTCCGCCACAAACGCCTTATACACACAATGCCTTTAGTTATAGAGATCATGTGCATTCTGTGATATTCTTTGACGCATTTGAGCCGAGTACAATAGAAAGCAACTGGTATTTAATAGACCATCAACTACTAATAGATCCACCATACCACAACAGCCACTATGCAATTAGTTACACAGTCATGGTCACCCAGTTTATTTTAAGTGCATACAAAACATAATATATATAGTAATATTGTCCTAAACCCCATTCTCAATTCTCCATCAATCTTCATTACCAATTTGCAATTAAACAAAGTATAAGTACTTTAACACGCAGTCTCGACATTTTCCCTCAATTTAATTTGCCTACTCTTGTCATGATTCTCAAATTTAAAGATTTTTACTAGCACTATGTATGTATAGTTTATTTGTTGGTCACACCAACATATTAAAAATACCATTTACAAAAATTGACATTAACAATCTAAATAAATAAACACAAAGCTAATGGGATAGGTAACAGCATACTGTAATCAGTAATCTCATACTTCATTTCATAGACTCGAAGGAAATTTGCACACCTGAAATCAACGAAAAAGAAACCACGAAGTAAGAGATGAAATACAAAATGTAGATAGATATAATGTGTTTATAAACAACAACAATCCAAAATGACTTGAAATTTTTTAAGGTAAGTAAGGTTAAGTTCTTAGTTGAAGAAATTTAAGGTAATTATTGTTGATTGTTGAATAAATAATAATACCTACGTATACGTATATGTCATATTGTAATTGACAATTGAATAAAAGCGTCTAAAGAAGAAGTAGCTGTAAGGGTGAAGAATGCACTTAGAAATAATGAGTACGATGAGTGTGTCAAAACTGAAGGTGAGAGTCATATTTGGACTATTATGACATTTTAATAAGCAGATTTTGCATTGATCCGATTACGTGGGAACAAATGACATAATAATTCATGTGAATTAAATATGTAATGATATTCTGTGTAACTATACCTCGCCTCTTCTAAGTGCAGTAAGTGTAGGTCAGGTAGGTGTAGCTCAAAGCAATTTAGCAATGACTGATTTGAATATTGTATAATACTACCAAACCAGAAGTTTGTCTTGTACTCAACTAACTACTGATGAGGTATATCATCTATACAAGATGTTGAATAATGATCCAATAAAAAGTGCAGAAAAATAAATCGAGATGTTCCTTGTTCACAGTCAGGGTATAAAATATACAGGCATATACTACACTTTGCATTTCATTAGTTTGTGGTAGGCGAATTTCATTTGAAAATTAATGTAAAATAACAGGCAGATTCTATGGTCTCCTCCTGCAATGCCTTAAATGGATAGATAGACTAAGGACATGAGATAAGAGTCGAGTGCGATAAGAAATCAATTTATGTGCCATGTGTGGGTTGAAGACTCAGTCAAATTGGAGCCGAGAACAACGCAACAGTCAAACCATTAACTTAACTCACTCAAGTCTCAACGTAACAAATCTTAGGTATGTTTTTGTACGTCCAAGTCTTAGGACAAGGAATACGTTGATCTTATGTTCATATTATATATAGAGAAAGAGATTCATACACAAAGAGAAGTTATTCTTATTGCCATCGGGTTTGCGATTCAGTTTGCAATTGAATTGAGATTTGTTCATATGTAGTGTGTGTTATGCATGTATGTATGTGTACCTATCGGTGTATGGTATTCGTATTAAAGTAAGGAGTCTAAAGCGTACTGCAATCACATATTAAAGTCGCCCGTGAACCTGCGCGTCTCCATTGATTCATTGCAGATGACCATTTATGGACTTATCAATGTTTCCTTATGTAATTCCTAAGCACAAACTTCACATATTTTGTCAAATATATCTCCTGCTTCTCTTTAGAGTGTTTTACTAATAAGTTCTCCAGCTTCACTTACAAAATTTAATTTCAGCTATGAGAGTACTGTGTGCAACACACTGTCACAACTTCATATACAATTATCATTAGACACATCTTTATTACAATGATAAAAAAGTCAGATGCAAGCGGTATTAGCTTATGGTGTCAGTGAAAAGTAAGAAATTTTACACTAGAAAATATTTGTTTCTTGGATCTGAATATATATTGACAGTATGAATTGAGATATCATCTAAAAATTAATAAAGACCATTTAATTCGTAAAAGTACTGGATCAAAAATCAAATAGCAATTCAAAAACTTACAAATGTCTGTATTTAGCATAAAGTACATGTGATGTATCTGTATCTATTTGTTATGCAATGTATATGCTAAGAATAATGGAAATCGATTTCTGGATACGGCCGTGATGTATTTATTTGCTCTGCAATGTATATTCTAAAGAATTACCGCACATTGTTTCATATTTATATGAGACAATGTGGCATAATTCTGTTAAGCTCTCGCGTGATATAAATTTAACTACCATTACTAATATTGAACTGATATTATTGGTTTTGCATGATTTTCTTTATATAAGTAAGTAAACCGAATGGTGAGTTCAATATTTTCGGTTAGATCAATGATTTCGGCACATTGCTTCTTTACAAGGGTTGATATATACATGATGTCATTTTTGGCCAGCTAACGGGTTTGTTGTGTTAAAATCTAAGTTGTTACACTGATTGAACTGTAAATGAGTGTTTGATTGTGGAATTGACGTACACATGACATGACGGGTGTGTAATAAAGTAAACTTGTAGCAGTCCATGAATAAAAACTAGAAAAAGGCGGTTTCCATTTTGATGCAAACTGGATAAGTAATCAAGTATCATCATTGTTAGAAAGGTGGTGTCTGGTGTGTATTACAAACTCACTCTTCCAGCTTTACTCGTACTCACAATCAACCAGTATTCTATGTATACTCCAATTTCCACATTTTATGTCTAAGCGGAGTTTCTTTGTGTAACGAAAGTACGATAAGAATATAATGTAAAACCGGTGCATGTGAATGTCAGGTTCTCAAGTGGTGTGACTTGAGTGCAAATATTGAATAGTAGGTATTAGTCTGTCATATTAGCCTGTCATATTATTTGTCATAAAGTGCTCGCACCATTTTGACACAATCTCCTATACAATACAACTCTAAATCAATATAAGGGAGACTGTACTACAATTTACAATGTACGTCAATTCTAAAGATAACGGTAATGGGAATCTTGTTAGTTTTGGAGAGTTGTTGTAGGGGCGGTATATACTTGTGTCAGAATAATAATAATTATTACTTGCATTACGATCCTGAACCTAAACCAAGTGTCTATATATAAACGATTTTATCTTTTTTGTTTGAATAGTTGAACTAATATTTTATAAAACTAATTGTAAATCAAATTTAAAATGTATGTATATACATGTAGAATTAATGAATTAACAATATACTTGATTCGGCATTTTCTATTTGGGTGCTTGAGTACTAACTAACAATAAGTACATACACTCAATCTGAGTTGCTCTAAACTGTACGGTTAATTACAGTAAGCAAACTTTGATGTTTCTATGTATAATATGGATATTTGCTTTGTTACAATAATTTAAAATAAAATTCTGGTTTTGCATATTCACTCTAGTAGTGTGAAGTTACTTTATGGCGATTTTTATTATACTCCTTGACATTATGGGAAATCATGGTTGATTTTGCTGTGCATGTTATACCTATCGATAAAACTGACACCTACTCTACTACGAACTATAACTACTGGTCAAACTATGAAATATTTATGAGAATACATACTTTAAATAATACTCGAATAACCGTTGGCCACTGGATCTCTAAGATTATTGGGGCAGGTCTCTTAAAATGTGATGTGGAGTACCTACATTGAACGTTGCAATATTATACGCCTATATTTGTAGTAAATGTGTATGATACAGGTAGGCATATCTCAATGTATAGCATAAAATGTATTGATATAACATACCAGTCTATTATGATTTATTACCTTGACTTACCAGTTTTGCAGTTTGCATAAACCCTCAAAAGTTGTAGTTGATGTAGGCACCTACTGAGCACAATTTAAAAGGGTAGGTATCTCAGTATCTGTGAATACGTTACAACAATTTTTTTCCTTGCCTTCCAACCACTATGACTGGAAATAACATGAGAGAACCGCATGTTAAGTTAATGTGTTTAGTTTGTAAGTGATGTACGTAGAGTCGTTTTTAGCAACGATCTCTCTGGAATTTCTTGGCATGGATAACTTTTCCAACAACGATCTACGTTCAATGCATGATTGAAATGTTGTACTATTTGTTCATGGAGTAGTTCAATCCAGTATTTGAAGCCCTGTGCATTTTTTATGCGATTCGATTCGGAGTGTCAAAAGGATAGCAAGAGAATATTTAAAAGCAGAATACACAGACACAGTCTTCCTGTACGTAGAGTCATCATAACTAACCCTGATTTTAATGTGCTATAATCGGGACACATCAATAATCACTAATATGTATTCAAGAGCATGGTCAATTCAATGCTAAATCCTGAATTGACGTTTTCAATCAATAATTATAACTGCATGAACTATAGTGTGTTCATCAAATGGCCAGCGCAATTATTAATCCACAATAACAAATATCAAATTGTGAAGGATACAAACACAAACGCATGGTTATCAGGTCAATTATGCTAAATTCATCCATAGCTCAAAATCGATAAACTCAATAGTTATAGGTTAAAAATCGTTAAGTGCTTTTACACTTACTAATTATTTTGACTTTGAAAATAGTAGAAAATTATAAGTTCTAATTATAAAATAGTTCTGAAAATTTGAGTCGGATGAGTATGAGAACGGGATCATTACTTGCTATTTCGGTAGTCAGTACCTTTCCTACACCTATACTACACGGCCGTATCCAGAAGTCGATTTCGGGGAGGGCAAAATATATTTCGAGGAGGGCAAAATATATTTCGAGGAGGGCAAAATATATTTCGAGGAGGGCAAAATGCACAAAAAGAGGTTATTTTGCCCTGAAAGGGCAAAATAACCTCTTTTTGCCCGTTTGCCCATCCCCTGAATACGGGCTCACCTATACAACAGTTTGTCAAGTTCTACTTGCCATTAAGTTCATTAGTTTATTATTTGGTTGCGAAAAGAAACTCAATTCCTACAATTCGTATTGCGTATTGTTTATTCCTATGAATGTGAGTACAGTATCAATGCGCTATAAAAAAAATATGTAAAGCAAGCAAAATGCAAGAGCAAACATATTGTTGCAGATATTATGTGATTGGATTAGATAGACAATATACAATAAAATTAGAATCAATGTAAATTGCATTTTTTAATGATGGGGTTTGCACATAGCAAACAACTTTTGTTTCTCAAGTTATTTTAGGCTGAGCAATTGCATCAGTCCAAGTTCAAACTGAATGTATCCCTAATAATATTGTTGTTATGCTATAGCAGAATTGCAAATAAATGTTAATACTTGTTTATTTGTTGCGTCAATGCTAATGGAATATTTTTTAACAACAAACGCATTAGGTATATGTATGTATTTTAATCTCTCACATAAGTCGAATGTAGTATCAAGTAGGTACTCTCTTACACTCTAATATTATTAGTATGAAGGCGAAGAATAACTTTTACGTTCTTATTATGGTAATTATAATTATCTTTGTTAATTATAATGTGAAATAACAAAACTCTAAAACATAAAACACTTATTAACCTTATTGACCATAATACTATACTTCTACGAAACTCCTTTTAAGTAACGACAGATTAGTAACGAGTTTATCCATAGAATTTAATTGCTTTCGTTTAAAAATGAAGTACATAATTATTATGCAAGTATTTATAATGAGAAAAGTGTAATTGGAATTTTGAAGTTTTTTCGTGTGTTTACATTGCGTCTGGCTGTCTAAAGATAGTACGTCCAGTCCCATTCAACAAAACGCGATACACGTATAGCTAATAAAGATTGTTTATTCACGTTTTGATTTTTAACGTGTTCTATTATTATAATCGGACCATGTATGTGTATGTATTGCATAGGCTATGCTGTTAAATGGGGCAGAGTTGGATTCGCATATCTAAATATCATTTACCTTTACACTTGTGTATTTTTGCAGTTCAATAGATTATAGTGAAGTATTGCGTAAACCGATATGGGCGACCTGGTACAGTTCTCCGCAGTAGCAATAAAATAATGAAGGTGTGTTCGATCGATACAATGTAATACCACTACTACTAATAATAAAAGATATCACCTCAACACACATGAATATTCTGGTGGATAATACTCATTTGTAATAATAGCACACACATGAACTGAATCAGCAAAATGCTTAATTAGTTTTATTTACTTACTCGCCACGACTTTGGGTACTCGTAGAATAGACGTGTACATATATAGAGACAATTTACAGCCAAGTTTGTATAACACCGAGTGCAGAATACACACAGATATTCATACAGGTGTCCCTTCAGGAATTAACAGTATGAAGAACATGTAGCTATTATAAATGAAACGATAAATGCTTACTTGTTAAATCTACAAAGCTTGTAAAAGGCGCAGCTCAGATAAGTTGCACAATTCAATCCAAGTGATTGTCACTTTTATCTGGGACTCTGCTTTTATACAATTGCAAAAGACTTGTCATTATCGATTCACACAGATCGATTACAATGTATACCTAGCAAAAGTTTATAATAGCTAAAAATGTATTCTTTTTGAACGTGCACCATAATGAAGCTCCTGTTCTGTTCGTTAATAAGCTTTCAATTCCTACCTAGGTATAAGATATTGAATTAAAATCTTCAGATTACAAATACTATTGTTGGTATATAGTAGACTTATAGGTGTCTCAGATTAAAAATGTGCGTGTAAGTAGCAAAAAGTCATTTTAGTAAAATAATTGTGTTCAATGCAATCTCCATACACAGATTCGTTTGAGCAAGAAATTATTAATTAAGAGTGTTTTGTACGTAATCATTTGATTTAATATATTTATGAAATCCGTTAGGAAAAGAATCTAGGTACCTAGTAGTATTATTTATATACATTAATCTACATGTAAATTTCTGCATTTGAATAGTTAGTAGATTTGGGGATTAAGATAGCTTTTTTCTCTTTGATTCGGATTTAAGCTACCAAAACACATCATCAATTCTAGTTGCACTTGTAGTGTCTAAAAGTTTCTCCCTACAAGGACATAGAGAATACTAACTGCGGAGAACAACACCAAAGAAAGTCAAACAACATAAATCCTTTTCTCATGTCACACTTAAATCACTTTTAGAAACGAGTAAGTACATGATGGAGCATCTAAAATTTATAGAGATAAGAGTGTAAATACATCCTTCATACATTATGGGCTATAGAGAGCTACTGGTTCCGCGTAAAAATAAACTGTCAAGGGAACTTTATGAAAATGCGAGTCTGTCAAAGTTGTTACTTATCATTAGCAAGTCGGTTAGACTTAAGGCTGTAGGCAACTTTGACTTTACAATGTTGTAGTTGTTTACTCGTTCTAACTGTGTGCGTACACAAGTAGTGGCTGTTGATGTCTCATAGCCGGCAAGACACTTTCCACAAAAATATTTCTCGTCTGAAAATCTCAAAGTAGTGTAATAATAAAATAGTAGTAGTAGTAACACAACAATGGACTGAAGAAATGAATAAACTGCCGCGTGTCCTGTCTAGTCTTTGTCTGTTTTTTCTCTTTCCCTCTGTGTATGTAATGTTCTAGTTCTAAACTAATAATGTAATGTGTAAGTCATAAGCTGTTTCATATAAAATGCTAATCATTTTCCTCCTTGGTTTTTCTGCGTATGTGAGTGAGTGTGTGTGTCTAGGTACGCAGGGTTGCCAGAATCTAAGTATGAAATTTGAGTATGCTTTACAAATGTAACAAAATGTGACGAAATATTGTATTTA
>JAQFYB010006241.1:0-12586 GCA_034694085.1 Pogonognathellus longicornis | reverse complement strand
TATCAGATACACATACTATCATACATGATTTCAGATAGCCAGTTCTGCGTTTGTCTATTATAGAGAGAGTACGTCCACACCATAAGCTTGAATATGTATAATATAAATATATATAGTATCCAGTAGATAGATAGATTGGGAAAACTCGCTAAATATCTAAATTGCAGATAAATCTGGAATCTCATCTTTAGCAAGAATTTTTGTAAAATATTATCTAAAAAACTAGTGTAGTACTAGGTGATAATGTTTTCATAGAGAGTATATGACAATGACACGACACATGGGTTAACTTTTTGACTGTCAATAAACTATCGCTTGGTTTTCGATAACATATATAATAAGCGATCATAACGCAAGTTAAAAGGTGCTGAGAATGTTGAAATTCGCACATGATTTATAAAAAATTAATATTACCTCTGTGGAATAGATTTGTGATAAGAATGAAGCAAAGAACTTTGACTGCAGACTATCTATAGTTATATCTAAGATTTATTAAGTTCGTAGTTATTATCAATGTTAACACTGAAACATTTATGGATTCAGAATCGTATACAGTAAAGTAATGCGTTTAATAAGGGATAAAACACATATCTACTAACTGTGTGATTGTATTAAATCTCATTCTATAAAATCTATTGCATCCATAAAATATATCTCAACTATTGCCAGTGGTAAATTCTATAAACTGTAATACAATAATAAAAAACAATCTAATTTATGATGGAAGAAAAGTATGCAATAAGAAAAAAACCTAAATGATAATATGGGCCAACATTACCAAATCAATATTTTAGCCCAACACATACACATATTGGTAATAATATTAGTATATAATAAAGAACAAAATATTTAAAGTCAAAGCTGGAAACCTTAATCTTTCATCCCATCATTAACCTGTCCTATAAACGTCAATATTGACCAAAACAAAATTATTTGGATAAACAATTAAAAGTATAATTGATGAACAACGATGTTCTAGTGTCTAGACTAACAATAAGTTCAATATTTGATATAATATTAGGTATGAGCTTTCAATGTGTCATTAATAACTCCACAATGAACACTCGACCCACGAGGCAAACGCTGGTCGCTAATTTGTAATTGATAATTTACCAATTTCCTAAATCAACAATAATTCATTAATTGTCAATTGTCCAATATAAAATGACAAACAAGTAGGTCACAGTAACACCACATATGTTGTATGTATTTTCAGTCATTAGTTGTCAGTAGTATTGGTTAGTCGTTGGCCCTTTTAATATCTCGATCATGTTAATCATGTATCCCACACAAACATTGGTCTCTGCGCCCTTTTTACTGCAATTGGAAAATGCTGACAACAACTGTTGACTGGCTAAAAAATATGAATAGTAATAATTAAATTAACATAATTGATAATATAACATATTACAAATTATTATGATGCATGTGTCATGACACATGAAGATTGAATGATACACACACAATGATGAATGATGCTATCAGTAATTTTTGTTAACTACTGAATGCCACAATCAACAATTGCTAACATATTTTACTGCTCCTCCGATGTCCGACGTCTGAGTCGAACACAATTATTATTAGGATGAATATAAAATAAAATATGCAAAAAAGGAAGTTTACCCGTCAAATTCAGAATAAGATGGAAAGTCCTCTGGATGAAAGACTGGAATGTACTGATCAAATACGAAATAACAAAAGAGTTCTTTCAAAAAGCACTAGGTAAATCTGTATATAAAAAAGCAGTTAGGCACCGCAGTGCAGCTACGGAATTGAATACGAATACTGACTGCACTTCCGAAATTTTTCTAGGCGACTGAAATCCAAAACTGTACACCACAAAACAAGAAATCTTTTCTCAATTCTTGTACTCAGAGTCAGACCTATGAGAACTTCCCGCGTGCGTTTTGTTGGCTCAAGGTTCCGTTTCTGCTCAAACCGTGTTTAGTTCCTTTTGGTCGAACGTCCGAACATCATTTCACATGCATTCGGTTGGCAGACAGACTACTCTGCTCTACATGTAAGTACCTAACTCGACTCGACTGACTTTAGTGACTCTACTCTACAAGACCTCTGCTTAGAAAAATGAGACAACGTGAACGAAGCAACGATATGAATGTGATGAGACTGAGACAAAAAAGAAGGAAATACTATGATAAAATGAGACAGAAAAAATTATGAGACTCAATAAAATTGTTTAGTGTTTTTAAATGTGTTGCGTCTCATTTGATGTATAATTGGAAATGCGATAACATAAAAAATGGCAATTAATAATTAATTTAAATAAGGTACAGTGACCATATCTCAGACAGAAAAAGCTTGTACATTTTCTCAATGCCCAATAATAAGAAATACTCTCGGAAAACCATGACCCAAAATTTTTCAACAAATGAACGGTAATATAAATATTTAGTATTAAAAATGTATATGAATCAAGAACTGCTGTACGTTTCTCTAGTAGACACAATATTGGGACATATTTAATTAAAGTATTCATTAACTAACCTACCTTGACCCATAGGGACTTTTGAAAAATTAAGGAACAGAAGAAATCTAATACCAATTGAAGTGGCCACTCAACAAATGGAGTCTTTGTATAACACTAGCTCATAATTCTTTTAAAACATGTCAGTTAATGAATAAATCTAACACTTTTAATAATTTTCATGCCAACCTACAGCATAAAAATACCTACAACAAAGGTCATGAGAAAACTACTTTAGATAGAAAATAGTGCCCCAAAATTCGCTCAAATATTAACTTTTTTCTAATAATCATTAAAGGAATGTATGAATTTGCTAGTAAAGCGTGTGCATTGGGTAGATTGGGTACCTCACAACACGGCCGTATCCAGAAATCGATTTCGGGGAGGGCAAAATGTACAAAAAAGAGGTTATTTAGCACTTTCAGAGCAAAATAACCTCTTTTTTGGGATTTCGGGGGAGGCAATTGCCCGTTTGCCCACCCCCTGAATACGTGCATGCCTCACAATACATAGTATTCACCGTATCCATTTTTGACAACATTGCTTTTTTGGTTTAAAATTGCCATATATAAATAAAGCGCACTAATAAAGTTCAATAGTCGAAACGTCGAAAGTAGAATTCTCTCGTAAAAAGTGATGTTTAACGTTTGTATATTGAAAAATTAATAATATGCAATAAGTAACTGAAGGAGAGTTTTAACAGTTTTTAACAATTTTGAACTGTTTACATTCTTGAAAAAATACCTCCTACATACAATTTTACCCCTCTTTATTACCATACTGACTGCTTAAAGGCCATACATATTAAAGGACATAGGAGAGTGATAATGTGACAGCACAATATACATTAGGTAAGTTGGTAGGTACCTTCTTTAAGTTGCAGCTTTTCTATTCCGATTTTCTGTTGCCTACTTTCTTCGCTGCTCATCTTAAGACATCTTATGATAATTTTAATTTCGAATCAGCAAATCTATTACAGTTTTTATGATTAGTATGAAGTCATTTTCAAAATTTTAGAAAGCACTGGAGAAATGGAATTTCTGAGGAGATTTGATGCTTAAAACGAGGGAATATTTACTATTTGGCCTTCTTACCGATAATTGTTTTGACTTTCGCCTGGCCAACAAAGTATCTTATACATTATCCATGAATTTTTACGTCTATTGCATGTCAAATTTTTGATTTACGATTTGCTAAGTTACTCTGTAATTTTCGCTCTTCATAGACATTTGCAGTTATAAATGAAGTAAATGAGGGGAATGGTAATTGTATGGTCTACTACAGTAATAAAGTAAATAAGCTATGAAACGATGACAGTGATTGTGAGGATGTTTCTGAATCATAAACATACAATTTCTAATGTATTAATAACATTATAGGTATAAGGTATATTTAATATACAGAAATAAATCAAGTCACTTTTCAGCGTTCGTTGAAACTACGATTCTCTTCTTATCTATAAGACGAAGATCAAAGTTCATTCATTACATGAACATAACGTTACTGAGTGGACTGTGGCTCATTACTCTATGATCCAATTGTGAGCTCTATAAATACTTGATCACGTTTAAAAGCATTTCATTCAATGAAGTTTTCCTCAATAATCACCACCTTAATATCTACAGTGACAATAATTAGTATTTCCAATGGCTAGACTCGCTTTTGCGAGTGAGCCCTTTATTTTTAATAGTTTCATCATAATTACAATATTTTGTGCTCTAATAACCAGTGTTATTTCAGGTAGGTAATTCATTTTTTCTTTCTATTGTAAGTAGTATTGTCTTCAATTTAAATAGTTCCCTAATTCTGCACTAAAATGGTAATACGAATACTTCCAGTTCATTAATTTTAAAATATTAGTTATAGTAAAGTGGTCATAAGAATTTTCTTTACTAATTATACTAGTCAATTCTCCAACTGAATCCTATGGCATTTTCACATAGTGCTAAAGTTGAATAATATGAAGTTGGAAATATTTTTTGTGCTGTATAAAATTACAAAACAAGTAAAGCAATGTATTTTTGTATATTATATGGCAGTGATTATTTTGCTCATTCGATTTTATCAAATAATTTTCCCCTTAGTTGAATATATCTACCAAGAAACTCGTGATCTTATAATATTAGGTAATTATCGTTTACCTGCATTGAAACTTCTAATCTAATCCTATGTCCTACTTATTCCCTAATTAATTTTTAGTGACGACTTGAATTTTCAAACAATGTTAGACGAAAAATAATGTTTCTCATAATACTGCAATATCTAATCCAGCCGAACTCAAAAATATTTTGCTTCGAAGTATGAAAAGTATGAAAAAATATTTGTAAGGGTAGCATGGAAAGGATGGTGATTCTCTGTCGAATGTAAAAACAGCTCCATATAGGAAAAAGTTGGTCAAATTAAAATTATTAGTTGAGTTTTAGGATATAAGTCTTAGAAAGTATAGGCTCCCCGACCCTCAAACATGGGGGTATTTCGAGAATATTATGTGTAAAATAGGTTTTGCAGAGTGGTCTTTCTGATCAATTCTGATGTAATCAATAATATTGAAATAAATACTCGAGAATTTGCACTTCCTTAGTGCCGAAATAAACAGTCCTTCTTTCAGTATCTAATCCTATCAATTCATTCTATTCATACAAACAATACCAATCTTTTAATAGTTTTCTTACTCGTTTACTAAAGTCTCACGACGCATTATTACAGTTCCTGAAAATATTTACGGTAGCTCATTTTTAGCTTATTAGTCAAACATGAGACATATTGCTGGCTTCGTATGCTGCAACTAGTAACTATCTTGAATCTTATTTACAATAGTAAACAAATATCAACTACAAATAATAAACAAAATAATGATCCATTAATCTTTTGCTTGTACTTTTTGGCCTTATTGATCATCAATGTAATACGACGTACTCAAGTAATACTGGATTTAGAGTATAAGGACAAATGTACTTATTATCTCAATTTTTTCATGTTTCTTTTACTGCGCAATTCACTAAAAGAATAAGAATGCTTATTTACGGACGTCATGATGAATCAGTTAAATAAACTTCATTTGAAATTTTTTAACATTTATGTCGAGAGCTACGCTTATTGGGTAAAACACTTAAAACAGATCGACTTTTCAACAAAAAATGCTGAGAACATTTGCTACAACATAAAAGGATAACAAAGTCGTTGAAAACAGACAAAATAATATGTTTTTCATTTAAGAGTGTAAACTAACAAAACAATTTATGGGTTCTTGATATTTGAGATGTGAACTCAAATTTTGATGAGTGATGATGAATCGTTGCTTATCAATTGGTCCACACGAACTTCGAACCAACAAACTGACCTCTTAATCAGCACCACATGAATTCTTTATATTTTATTATCCTCTATTTGCATTACATTATATTACATCTGACAACCATAGTAGACATAGTGTGTCATCACAATGAAGAATAAACTAATGAGCATTGGTGTTTCATTAGGATGTTTCAGAAAAAATATCCTACAGTCAAACACCACCCTTAATTCATTAATATCACTATGAAAAATCCACCAAAAAAAGATAATTCGCACCATTTTTGGAAGTGAAACTTATACTCAACGTCCTTTATGTGTTTGAATGAAATATTTATAACAAGGAGTGTGATGCATTAGCTGTTTGCTAATAACGTCATTAATATTAAGCGAGATTGAAATTAAGAAGAATCATACGTATAAGCGAATGAATAAAGTCCAACACCAATTAACCTTGTTGTATAATGCCATACCCATAGTTTGTAATCAATGAAAATATCTCTCGGAAGAAAATTATTGATGTATATTACTACCTCTTTATAGGACCTACCGGTATTCGGAGTACATCTAAATGCGTTTCATTTTGTAAAGGTAAGTATATAGTTCATAGTTCTATCAATTACGACATATCTGAAATTATCTTTACCAAGCAAGGGCGTATCTAAATATGGGTACTACGGGCGGGCACTGGCCCGTATGGGTGATTGGAAAAAAATTTATTGGCAAAGTTCTCATTTTTTACCTTTGCAATACAACAAAACGTCTTGTGGAATTTTAGATACGCCCTTAATCGGCATATAGTATGCAATGTGGATACAGAATTCCAAATGGTGAAACAAGTATTTTCTGTTTCCAAATCCAAAAAATACATGTAAAAATATTTATACTGTATTTATAATATTCAGATACCTCTAAGTTTGCATACGAAGTTGGTACAACATACGTCTACGAATATGCAACGGACATAAGCACATCATTAACAGACGGATCATCTAAAGAATCCCGTATTTTCTTGAAAGCGCTAGCTGAGATAACGCCGATTTCCTCATGCGAATTTCAGCTTCTTGTAAGAAAAAATTTGCAAATATTAAAATGATTATGGTTATGGGTGTTGAAACTGTTGAGTGCTCAAACTATTTAATACTCTATTGTTTGGTATACAGTTGAAAAATGTACGACTTGAAGAATCAGACCCTGCGAATGGAAGCGAGAGAACTGTATTACAAGGAGTTCAGAGTATTATCAATGATATTCAAAGTAAAACTATTCGATTTGCGTTTCAAGATGGAAAAATTGAACAATTGTGTTCGTCTATGGAGGAAGCTCCTTGGGTTCTCAATATTAAACGTGGTCTTTTGTCTATCATGCAAAATACAATGGACAATCTTGAAAATGAACAAATATCTCAAGAGGTGAATTATCCATTTAATTTTATATCTGTAGTAACATATTTCTTGCAATATATTGGACTAAACATTAATAAAAATGCATAATATTGTCTTAACGTAGGTTGATGTTAGTGGCCAATGTTCTACGAAATATCAACCTTCCGGAAGCTCATGGGGAGGCAGCCAAACTTTCCAAAAAGTTAAGGATCTGGGTAAATGCAGCCAAAGACAGAGCCACATCACAGCCTTGCAATCTATTCCATACGCTTCCAATTCTCCACTGAATGGAATTTCCCTTCTCACTGGGACACAAGAATGCGTTCAGACAATTCGTAATAAGAAAATCGAGAATGTCAGTTGCAGAGAAACGCATAAATTCCAACCCTTCGAACAGAGTGGTAATGGTGCTCAGACTATCGTCATACAGACTTTGATGTATTCTAAAGAATATGCATCTGTACATATCCCTTCAGGTACATTTCAAAAGTTGACATGTTATTAAAACTGAATTATTAATTATAGATAATTAGAAACATTTCAAACAAAGTTTATACATAAAATGTAGATGAGACATATGACAGAAAATCAACTCTTCTCAATGAAATTGACGTTCCCTTTGACGGAAAGGATACTGATATTTCCGTGGTACAATCAATTTTAAAAAGTTTGGAAGCAGAAAACGAGGCAGAAGTACAATCGAACGCGGCAAATAAATTCATTGATCTTGTAGAGAGTATGAGAATGGTTAACTTTGAAGGTTTAAAGACTCTCTTTGAAACGACAAATTCTGAACTTGGCAAAAAGTACTTATTAGATTCTCTACCAATCGTCGGAACAGCTTCCTCGTTAAAATTTTTGACTACACTTCTCATTGAGGGAAAGTTAACTGCTATCCAAGAAGATGCTTGGCTTACAAGTCTTGCTTTTATCAAAAATCCTCGCATTCAGATGATCTCGGCTTTGTTGGTACGAAACATATTAATTACTTTCGCTTTAAAAGCATTAATAATTCTGTTGAAATTGTTGATTATTGTAAAATTTAGCCACTGCTGAATAATGAACCCAGAAAACAAGCAATGTTAGGGATTTCCGCTTTACTTCACACCTATTGCAAGGAAAATGGTATTTGCACTGAAGACGCCGTTCAAGAAGCAATTACAAGCATTTTTACACATCTAGGGGATTCTTGTAAATCAAATGACTATGAACAGAAAAGTTCTCGGCTCATTCTAATTGCTCTTAAAGCAATTGGCAATGCAGGCAGAGTTCCTAGAGAAAGTGAAGAAGAAAGTTTGAACACCTTGCAAAGATGCTTCCTGGAGAAACAAAACCCAATTGAAATTCGTTTGGGGGCTATCGACGCTTTCCGTCGCATGGGTTGCAAAACATTCGACTACACTCCCATGCTAAATCGCTATACTGACATGCATGAAGATACTGAAGTGCGAATAAGGTCTTATTTGAGCGTGATGAGATGTCCGGATAGACTTATTATAGACTCAGTTAAAGACACTCTATACACGGATGCAGTTAATCAAGGTAAAACTAATTATTTCATTTCACCATGTATTTTAAAATTCATTAAATAGATTTGATTTCGAAGTGCATTGAAAATTATGCAAATTCCAGTTGGCTCCTTCGTTTGGACACACCTTACTAATCTTCAGGAAACTTCAAGTCCCGATAAGCAAGCTATCCGAAACCTTATTGCTAACGACTTTTTGAAAAGCAAATTCAACACTGACAGCAGAAAATTTTCAAGAAATTATGAAGGTGTTGCTTTCTGGGAAGATTTAAATGCAGGAGCAAATTTTGACGCTAACGTTATTTTCACTCCAGACTCATTTATTCCCCGCTCAGCAATGCTTAACCTTACAGCTCTCGTTTTTGGACAAGCGATCAACATCGCAGAGTTTGAAGCTCGTGTACATTCTTTGGAACAGCTATTAGAACCAATATTTGGGCCTCAAGGATATTTCCCAGACACAAGCATGACGGATGTCTTGCATTCACTACGAAAGAAGCGAGACGTTTCCAACAATGAAATCGAAAGACTGGGTTCGGTGTATGAACAAGCAACGAAAGGAATGGGCAAATCTCCTGGAGGATCTTTCCACACTCGCATTTTCGGACATGAAATTTTGTATAAAAATTTCGAGTTTTCAGACAAAGGAAGTGTCCCAACACTTTATGATGAAGGAGGAAAAAATTGGTTCGACATTAGTCGCTTCCTTAATAACCTAAGCACAGGCAAGAAAACTGAATTTACAAAATCTAACTTGATGATGGACATACGTTACACCGTGGCCACATCCGCTGGTATTCCGCTAACATTAGGCGTTCAATCCGCAACGACAGTTAAAATGGCAGCTACAGGAAGATTTGATGTTGCACGGTTCTTAGAAAAGAAAGAGCTAGAAATTCAAGGATCCCTACAACCAAGCGCTTCAATAAAAATCGATGGTTTACTAAAAGTCCAACTGGGTCAAGCAGGTCAGCAAATCCAGAGTGGAATGCGATTGGAAAACACACTGCACTCGTCAACATCTGTTAAAGGTCATGTCATAATGAAAGGAACGAAGGTTATTCATGCGTCTCTCAGTTTACCTCAAGACAAGCAAGAAATTTTTGAAGTCAGTTCACAGATATTCCTTATTACTCCCTCTGGGGGACCGGATGTGGTTGAAACCGGACCGGCGGGGGTTCCGAAGATTCAACACCAAATGTGCACATCCAGCCGATTTTCATATATATTTGGGGTTAAATTATGCGGAGAAATTGATGTAGCAGAACATTTTACTTTCCCACCGAATACGCCTGCCAGAGCTGCTTTCTACTTGGAGAAAACAGATACCTTTACCAACTACGAATTTGATTATAAATTTGATAACACCCCGTCGGCTACAGAAGTAACTGTGGTTTTTAACACCCCGGGATCTCTTATTGACCGTAAATTCTCCACTTACTTTAATCTAGATACTAGTCATGGGAAAATGGTAGCTGGGTTCCAAACACCTCGGAAAACGTTCAAAGCTGAAGGTCTGTATTCAAAAGCTCAAAAAAGTTTGCAATTAACCCTGAACTCTGCTCAGGAACAAATTTTCCTATTCAGTACCAATTTGAGAACCAATGGCCGTCGTATTGAACCTACTCTGCTCCTTACATCATACAATAAACCCTTGGCCGAATTTATAGGCTTGATTAATCTACCCGACCCCCGCGATGAAACATTTAAATCTAATTTTGACTTCGCTTTGAAGCATTTGACGCAGAAGCCAATCAGTCTTAAAGGTACGTATTAGAAATTAGAAACTATAAAATGTATAATTTTAACTTAATCAATTAGTATTTCATTTTTATTTTGTGGTGTTAGGTGATATTAGCAAAACTGGTGAAAAGTACGACACCAATTTCGAAATAGACTCTTACATGCTCAGCGGGCAGGCTCGTTCTCAGTTTCGACTTAAACCTGGACATTTCAGCACTAAAACTAGTATGCACTACTCCTGGGAAAACTCTGAGAGTAAAAATGTAGAAATTAATGCTAAATTACAAAATACGAAAAAAGGAGCTCTCACGCGTTACAATGCAGCAATAGGATTTTTCTCTCCTCAGTATCCTGAGATGAATCTAGAATTTAATTTCGACACTCAAATTAGCAAAGGCTATTGTGAAAATACTGCAAAATTCACTTTAGGGAAATTCACCTGGGATGCTCACACATTATATAAATATCAGATTACAAAAGAACAACAGGATTTAGATCTCCAGTTGTCCCTGACGGTTCCAAAACACGGAGTCGATTGGAATTTCGAATTGATGAACTACGCTGGAAAAAATAACTTCACGGCGAAAATCTCGGGGCGAACAAATTCTGAGAATGAAGTTAAAGCTCGTTTTGAGTATCAAACTGAAGCAGAAACTTTATTGAAAAAAAGGATTACCGCGGAAACAAGTTGGCCAGGAGTAGACTACATTTTACGTGCAGGTCTTATCGAAAAAACTGCAGGGGAATTCGAAGCAGACCTCATCATCCTTCCGAATAAAGACCCAGAAATGAAAGCTACAATAACCTACATGAATCGTTCGAACAATATGAAATTAGATCACTCCATGGAATTTCGCGCACGGGGTTTCACAGACTCTCCATTCTTTGGGCAAGCTGCACTATCTGCAAGTGATAAACAGTGTCACATTGGAGCAACTTTTGAAATAGAAGGAAAGAGACCTAATGGAGGACGATGGAGTACCAGTCTGGATTACAATATCGTCAAAATAAACACACACAAAATTGAAGGAAAGCTAACTCTGGACGATAAGAAGTACAACGGTGAAATTAATATGCGTCAAACGAAATCGGGAGAAAAAATTATAACGGTAGATCTTCAACTCGAAAAGCACATGACAGCCGAAGTAAAAGTAAGCTTGTATTTGCAATTAAGGTTAACAGTTAATCATTAATTATCTTGAAAATTCGCATTTAATTTTTCTGCGCCTGATGGTATTGAATTAATTTGCACCTTAGTAATGACTGGTTAATATAGTATTAATTAAATTTGATATACCCCCTACCCATTTTAAATGAAAAGTACAATATATGCTGCAAATGGGCTATATTGGCTTGAGCGGTCTCTGTGTCCTGTCATGTCAATCTATTACGATGACATAAACTACTAAATCACACATACAAGCAATTAACCCCACTCTTAACTTAGCAAATTAATGACAGGAATAGAGATCATACAAAATGTACCTCCAATCTACAATGGAAAAAGTGAGGTACAGCAAGAGACATTTATGAATGCGTTTGTTAAGAAATGGGGGGGGGGCAAGCACAATACTCTCATCTTCGCAGCTATGCTAGGTAGTTGTGACAACAACGATGATAAGAGTATGTGCAGTATCCAGTATTTAGTTTCTGAAGGCACCCACTCTAAAATTTATATATTAAATTGAGAAAAATCAAATTAAAAATTGTCAATTTAGTGTGTAGCACGAAGAATTTCCCGATTTTGGGCATGGTATAACGTAAATATAAAAGAAATTAATTTCTTATCGATAATAGTGCCACTGTATAATTAACCACTACTTTATTCCGCCTGCGAAAAATACGAGATCCGCCACTGCACTGCATTAGTCTTCGTTAACATTATAAATTAAGACAAAATTCCTAACTGATACATTTCTAACAGACCATAAAAACTTTGTAGTAGGAATTATGAAGGTAATATTAAATACAATCACAGAAACTCAGATTTTATATACTATTAAGAATAGAGTTAAGTGAAGGGTCAAAATTTACATTGGTCATGTTAAACGAAATTGTTAACTAATTATTAATTGGAATTAAAAGTAAAAAATTAAATGTAATTTATAGTTGAGGTGATTTACGGAATTTTGTGACACCTCTCTGAGATAATAG
>JAQFYB010006240.1:0-12586 GCA_034694085.1 Pogonognathellus longicornis | reverse complement strand
AGAACTAAAAGCTGGCTTTGGGCACTCTCGTACATTTGAATGATATTCGTCTGGGAAAACTCGCCTGGAGGGGCCTGTGTGGGATTATACTGTTATCAATTTTCTTCAAGTTCTTAACATAAATATCCGAATGATTTATTGTTCTATGGCTATTTAAGAATACCCAATACCAGACGTGGCTCAAAATCGTTCCATTACATGAATTTGACACTCCTGCTAATACATATGATGCAGTCCTAAATTTGCTGGTGCAAAATAAATGGTATACTACTTACTACTTACCATCTAAATGTTTGGCCATTTTTGGATTCATGAAAGGTAAAAACAATTTAAAACAACCAAAATTCGGTAAAGCATGTTTATATAGCCACTTTAATCGCTAATTGTGTATGAAAAATGTGCATTGTACTATTTGAAAGAAAATGGATTTAGCACCAGCGCTTAATATTAAAGAACCACGGGGGGGGGGGGGGGGGCTTTAGCCCCCTAAGCCCCCCCCCCTTAATACGCCACTGTCACAGTAGTGTTAAGCATACAATACCTGATTCAATCACAAATCAATGAAGGCCTTTTTATGGAATTTTTGAAAATTCCACTCATTTCCATAAATCCGTGAAACCCAGGGATTGGATGCTAAACACAACCGTAAGGTTAGCTTTCCAGAAAAAATTTTTTTGACCATAAAAATTAAACCTGCCTCAAATTCGTCCCATTTTCAGCGTTTTTATTTCCAGTGGACATATAACACGAAAATCGAAAGGCAAAAATAAAAAAGGTTAGATCAATGTAGAAATGAATATAACCTTTAGAATGACATATTATGACATGTTTGTGTCCCTTAGTATTGGCTGTAGATTAGCGGTAGGTAGGTTTATTTCGAATGACCCTGTATTTAATAATTTACAGGAGAGGCCGGAAGCATTACAAAACAGTGGATTCCTGCAGAAATCCAGAAAATGTACATTTATCGGTTCTATCTTTACAAGTATTGAACAGATTGGCAAACGATGCTTACAGTCTAATGCTTCTGTATTTTCATTTTCTGTTAAAACGAATTGTGTATGTATGTAATTATATCTGCATTGTGAAATTAGGACCTAGCGAAAAACATCTTGTATTCGCATGTGGGTCATTTGGTGTAGCAGCATTTCTTGTTGATATGATAATACTTTATGTCAGTGCAATTCCATATCACACTTATAAAAGTCTTTTTCGCAAATTCAAATTAAGCACTTGGCCCTTGGGAGAGGAAAAACTATTTAAGAGGAGGGTCAAATCTTATATTGGCATTCGATTGCGCATAGGAGAATATTATTTCGCAAAGAAAAGTGGGGTCGTAAACAATATACACTCTGTTAGCAGGGGTACCATTAGTATGCTTTTAGCACTTCGATAAATATATATTCTATAATCGTATTTAGCAGTCGTCTCCAGCGGAGATTTCGTATCACAAAATCATTCAAATGTACGAGAGTGTTCGAGCCAGCTTTTAGTTTTATTAGTCAGAAAGACTCTAGTCTCGTCAGTCTCGTGACGTATCGTGATGTATCGAATAATGACTCTCGTACATTTGAATGATTTTATGATACGAAATCTCGCCTGGAGGGGTCTGGCTATTTAGTGCTGTTGTTAGTAAAATGGACAAAAATTAAATTGACCAGTGATATTAGAGATATAATATTTTATCCCAGACAGCACAATTTGTGTCCAAGTTGCCGGCCTTCCGGCAACTTCCTTTGTTGTTTTTAACTTCTTTCTCAATATTTCAACTAATAATTAGATTATATTTATTGTGTTATTAAATCATCGGTAAACATTATTCGCAGTAATATCACTTTATAAATCTATTTAACCTTCTGAGTATTTCCTTGGTTTTTGAATTGTGTGTAAACTTTTCTACAGCTTTTTGTATATTAAGGTACATGCCTTGGCCATCAAATAATTTCATTCCCAAGAAATTATCCATAATTATTTATTACCTGACCGGCAATAATTTACCAACCCTAAAAAGGTTCTATGGACGAAATTTCTTGACGCCTACAAAATTGCATTGCTAAATTTCCTCTTCGTTTGCCATTATATTAAAAATGTTTACACAATACGTTTGTTAAAATATTCTACATGTTGCCCGAATTAAACACATATATAAATATTATAACGCAATTTATCCATCATAGCCTATTATTTCGCCACATTTTTATCTTAAGCCGCATCAAACAAACAAACTTTGAATGCGGTTGAATTAAAAATGAATAGTTAGACCTTGTCATTAAATTAATAATACTAGCTTAGATTTCGGGTTTGTGCATTGCAAATGCAATATCGACATGTTGATATTGCAAATTACTGTTTTATACTAACTCACGTTTATTATTTATGATCATAAAACTTTTCACGTTTAGGAATAGGTACCATACTATTAAAAGAGTAGTCTGGAATTAATATTGTACTGCATTATTATATGGATATGATTGTAGCAGGCGCGTAGCCAGGGGGATGCACCGGATACGTTCACTAATTACGTACAAACTTTTTTCAAATTTTTGATTTTTTTATGGTAAAATAATCTATTTTTGATATTCTGCAGTGCACGTGCACCCCCCAGAATTCGTTTGCTATATCAAAAAAGCTTATTTTACCCTTAAAGTTCAACAATTTGGAAAAAAGTTACTACGTAATTAGTGAACGTATCGAGTGCGACCTCTGGCTACGCAACTGGATTGTAGTATACGCTGATTACATGCCTATTGAAACGAGACATGAAATTTGTGTTTCTTGAGGAATGTTTCACTCCATTAATAATTGCAGGATTGTGAAGTGTAAAAATGCATATAAATCGAAAGCTCGAGAACATTTTCTAAAGCAGTTAGTTTTAAATGTACATTGCATTCATCAACTTTTCATGTCCAGTGTTGTCTTCGCTGATGGTGTTGATATCTCATTAATTTCAAACATTTCCCATTTTGATCAGAATTAATACAGTAAAATGTAAAACCTTTTACTCACATAGCTTAAATGTTTAGTATTCAAATACACCTTTTAAATTTGGATATTGTATACCAATGAATATTTAATAGTAACATTAAAAATTTGATTAGTAAATTATTTAGTTTTAAACGAAAGTTTTTGACTGGAAAATATTTTTTCGTCTGCAACATAAGACTTTGAAAACAAAAAAGCTAACATTTATTGCGTGAATATAGAATGAGAAGAATAACTCTTTGGATTTACAGCCTGATTGTTCGCTGGTGTGCGTTTGTTGGCTGTGTACCTTTTACCTGGAAAAGAAATGAATCGCTAATTGGCATAGCTACAAGTAGGACGTCTATGTGTAAAAGATATGTAGGGATCTTCTCATGCATCACATACGACATATATTTGTGGCTGCGAATCATCGGAGGATATTATTGGGATGAAAATTTTGATGAGCATAAACGAAATATCAATTACGCATTCACTTTTCTTTTGGCCTTTGCATTCCTGACGGTCTCGGCTACACAAATTGTGGTGGAAATAAAAGTTCATTATTTTGTGTCCGTAATAAACGGCATCATTCTTACATCAAAGCATTTTAAAGGTACATTAAATCACTATCTAGATCATTAAAGGCACATGTATATATGCATAGTTCTATTAATATTCCCGAAAAACCAAACACAGAACTGTTACCTCGACGGAATGAAATCGAATCCAACTCGGCTCTCGTTAAAGCCACATAATTTAATTCTTTTGGCCTTTCTCACTTTTATAATTGTATTGATTTTATTTTGTTAATTAGATCAATATTGGAAAAAGGATTGTACTGATAGTACGAGTCAGACAAAATTAGTGGAATTTCTTGGATTCATAGTTGTGATTGGATTGATATTCTACCCGATTACTCTAATTCCATTGCCGTTTTTGCGTCCCGAAGGGTTTATATTTCTGACGTCTCTTTTGCCATCGAATTTATCATCGAATTTGTTTCCGGAAATCTTATCAATGCTCACATTTAATTACCTAGTTTACGTAGGTGCTGGCGTCGCCTGTTTCCACTACATCAGTTTGAGCTCCGTTTTGATTTTAAATTCAGCTTTTCAAGAGTTAAGGTAATAATTTGAATATCTGAAATTGATTGCAATGGTGTGTGAAGATTGTAAATATAATATATGATCCAGATATGTAGACGTTTAATGTTTTCGAAATTCTCCCTTGACCCTGAAGAAGTGGTCAAGGGAGAAAATGACAGAGGAAATCGTTGTTTCCTTTTGCGTCACAAGTGACCAGGCGCTTACCCAGAATCATAAGCTGGGGGTGCACAGCAAGGTTGTATATAGAAATTAAATATTGGAAGAGCAAAATTGAATACTAGGTACAATTCAGTCCATAATAGGACTAATTAATTAGGTAAAAATCAACTTAAAATGCATAAAAATCTCACGTAAAGCGAATTGTTTCGATTTTTTTGGTAAAATAAACTAATTTTTGGGCATTCTGTGGGGTGCATGTGCACCCTGTGCACCCCCTTGGGTACACGCCTGCAAGTGACATGGTAGTTTCAAACTTCGCCGCTCAAAAGGTCATAGAGGTCAAAAACATTAGTTTTCTACGGACTTTTTTGAATACTTTATATGTTGTAGACAAGGCTCCCAAATACCCGTCTAATGTTTGGCGTTTTATATCCCGAGGCGATTTCTTATCCCTCCGCGTGCTCTGCAATAGGCTGCAAATTGGCTTGGGATATAAACCGCCAAAATTTAGGCGGCTCTTTGGGACGGGTGGTTGTAGAGCTTGATTCAGGGAACATAAAAGTCCTTTGAACCAACTCCCTATATCATATGGTTACGTAGCTATAATAAATCAAAATTTAATCATTGCTGTTTTCATTTTAAGGGTGCCTTTAAAGGGGCTTTAAAGACATAGAATGATGGCCTAGCAGTCCATCTTTCGAAAAGTATTAATTTCATACTTGAATCTTTAGTACTTTGGGATATATCTGCGGTTGAATGAACCAACTCTTACGCTGATGGTTTCCATGCAAATATTGCCTTGCTGTTTTAAAATCAGGTATCCTCTTTGGGGAGCTTGGCAAATTTCGAAAAATCCGTTTTCAAATTTCGAAAATTCCCCAGGAAATTTAACTTCCAAACCCAAGTATTCAGACAAAAAAAAATAAGGAAAACAGTAATCATAAAAGTGAGTTCACTTAAAGCACGATATATCCGAAAGTGCTAAAGATAGAAACACAAAATTATTGCTGTTCGAACGATGGAGTGTTAGGTCATCATTTGATATATATGAATCATATGCCACCTTCCCCATTGGGGAGGAAAAGTGGAGAGTTTCCTTAATTAATGGGTCGTCCTGTACATAGTTCTTTTCAAATATTTACAGGTACGGCCGTAAGCATTACAAAACCGTGGACTCATGTAGAAGTCCAGAAAATATACATGGCTTCATTGTATCTTTCCACGTACTGAATACAATAGTAAACGAGGCTTACAGTCTAATGCTTCTGTATTTTCATTTTTTAATCAAGCGAATGATATATGTGTGTAATTACCTCTGTATTGTGAAATTAGGGTCGACCACCAAAATACTCATCGTCGCTTGTGGCTTTTTTGGTGTAATTGTATTTATAACTGACATGATGATACTTTACATCAGTGCAATTCCAAATCAAACATATAAAAGTCTTCTGCGCAACTACAAGAATCGTACCTTTCCCTTGGGAAAAGAAAAGCTATTTAAAAAAAGGATTAAATGTTACAGGGGCTTTCGAATTCGCATAGGAGAATATTATTACGCAAAGAAAAGTGGGGTGATAAACAATATACATTCTGTTAGCAGGGGTACCATAAGTATGCTTTTAGCACTTCGATAAATATATTATTACTTATTCTTTAGTCCGTATTGAGTGCTATTTGTTAGTAAAATGGACAAAAATAAATTGTTCAATGATAGTAGGTATATTATTTTATCCCAGAGAGCACAGTTTATTTCCAATTTTTCGACTATTATGTCATTTTTCCTTGTTAATTTCTCTTGATATTTCAACCACTTAGATGATATTTATTGTGTTGTCATTAAATCATTAATTATACTTTTTCTAAGTATTTAGCTTTCTCTTTATCTCCTTGGTTTTTGAATTGTTTGTAAATTTTTTTACAACTTTTTGTGTATTTAGGTACATGCCTTGGTCATCAAATCATTCCATTCCCAAGAAATTCTCCATAATTTTTTAGTGTGATCGACAAAATTTTTCCCACCTTAATAAGGTTCTACGGACGAAATTGTATTGCTAAATTTCTTCTTCGTTTGCCAATCTATTAAATATGTTTACATCATACTTTTGTAAAAACCTTCTACATGTTGCCCGAATTAAATACATATAACTATTATAACTATCTATTATTTCCCATCATAAAACCTTTCACGTATAGGAATAGGTACCCTCCTATTAAAAGAGTAGTCTGAAAATAATGTTATATTACATTCTTTTATTGATTTGATTGTGGTATAACACTGATTACATGCCTATTAAAACGACACATGCAATTTATTTCTTGGGAAATTTTGTAAGCAGTCTGTTTGAAACACACATACCAATACATTCATCAACATTTCTTGTCCAGTGTTGTCTTAGCTGATGATGTTGTTACAACATTAAGTTCAAACAATTCCCATTTTCATTTTGATCAAATATAAAACAGTAAAATTCAAAACCTCTAACTTACGTAGTTTAATTTTTTTAGTAGTTCAAATGAAACGTAATTTTAAATACACATTATAAAATAGGATATTGTACTATGAATATTTAATACCAGCATTGAAAATTTGGACAATTAAATTTTTTTTTAAATGAAAGCTTCTAAGTGTGGAAAACATTTTTTCGTCTGCAACATAAAAGTTGGAAAACAACAAGACTAACATTTATTGAGTGAATATAGAATGAGGAGAATAACTCTTTGGATTTACAGCCTGATTGTTCGCTGGTGTGCGTTTGTTGGTTGCGTGCCTTTTACTTGGAAACGAAATGAATCGCTAGTTGGCATAGCTACAAGTAGAACGTCTATGTGTAAAAGGTATTTAGCAATCTTGGCATGTATCACATACGACATTTATTTATGGGGGCGAATCATCGGAGGATATTATTGGGACGAAAATCTTGATGAGCGTAAACGAAGTATCAATTACGCATTTACTTTTCTTTTGGCCTGTGCATTCCTGACCGTCGCGGCTACACAAATTCTGGTGGAAATAAAAGTTCACTCTTTTGTGGCTGTAATAAATGCCATCCTTCTTACATCGAAGCATTTTAAAGGTACATCGTTAATGATTTTACCGTTTTTCATATTTCTAATTGTATTGCTTTTATTTTGTTGAATTAGATCAATATTGGAAAAAAAATTGTTCTGATAGTACGACTCAAACAAAACTGGTGGAGATTGTTGGATTCATAGTTGTGACTGGAATGATATTCTACCCGACTACTCTAATTCCATTGAATTTTTTGCGTCCCGAAGGGTTTATATTTCTGACGTCTCTTTTGCCATCTAATTTCTCATCCAATTTGTTTGCGGTGATCTTATCAATGCTCATATTTATTTACCTAGTTTACGTAGGCTTCGCCGTCACTGGTATCCACTACATCAGTTTGAGCTCGGTTTTGATTTTAAATTCATCTTTTCAAGAATTAAGGTAAAATTTTAAATAATATCTGAATTTTAATGCAATGGTGTGTGAATATTATCCATATCATATATTATCTAGGTATATATACGCTCATGGTTTTTGAAATTCTCACTTAATAATTATAGGGATAAAATAATTTAAAAATGTTTTTATTGTATTTTATTTACACGTTTCAATTTTTAACATGATCTTTTTATTCAAAAATGGAGTTGTTTGTTTAAACATTTGGCCTTGATATACTCTATAGTTTTGGTTTCTCCATAGTATATCGAGTTTGTCTATATAACATTTAATTTAATATTATTTTGAAATTTTCTCTCCAAGCGAAATATTTATTTTGTATAGGAAACGTACCGCAAATATTTTTTTAGAAAGCTGAGAACTTTTGTATGCCATCACATTTGCGGCTGGTCGATATACAATTCCCTACACTTTTACATGAGGACACTGTGTTCTACCCACGGCAATCCACTGAACTTTTAAACCCACGGCACCTTTAGTCTATAACAAATTGTACAGCTTTCGGGAATGAACCCCCGCTCAGATTAAATATTGCTCTAAGGTGACCTGGCTTGTTGGTTGCATTGACAATTTAAGAAAACCCGTGTAACGGGTAGTTTTATCTATCTATCTATATATAGGCCAATTTACTATTTAGTATAACCTGCCTCCCGAAATTATTTCATTTCCTCAATTTCAATTTAGATGGTGAAGCCTATTTTGTATTTAAAATATTTATTAACTCATCAGGAATTTTAAGGATAATTCATTACAGTAAATACATAGTATTTTTTAAATATTTACAGGTACGGCCGGAATGATTACAAAACCGTGGACTCATGTAGAAGTTCAGAAAATATACATAACCTCCTTGTATCTTACCACGTATTGAATACGCTAGTAGACGAGGCTTACAGTCTAATGATTCTGTATTTTCATTTTTTAACAAAGCGAATAATATATTTGTGTAATTATCTCTGTATTGTGAAATTAGGGTCGTCCACCAAAATGCTCATCTTCGCTTGTGGGGGTTTTGGTGTACTTGCTTTTGTAACTGATATGACGATACTTTACATCACTGCAATTCCATATCACAAGTTTAAAAGTCTTATGCGCAACTACAAGAATTGCACCTGTCCCTTAGGAAAAGAAAAACTATTTAGGAAAAGGATTAAATCTTACAGGGGGTTGCGAATTCGCATAGGACAATATTATTTCGCAAAGAAAAGTGGGGTCATAAACAATATACATTCTGTGAGCAGGGGTACAATCAGTATGATTTTGACATTGCGATAAAATTATTGTATTTCAGTCCTTATTCTGTGTGGAAAAATAAAAAAACAATTGCATTTTAAAATTGATGGTCATTATGCCCCGGGTATCACGACATTTTTTTATATAAACCCCGCTAAACCTCGAAAAATGGCCCTTTTCGATTTTTGGGGTAAAACCAAAACCAAAAACAGAAATTCCAACTCCGCACCATAGTGTGGATGGTTGCCACTATTCCAAAAGTTGTATTCTGCCCCAGCGCGGATAGTTACCTCGAGGTGTATGACTAGACATCGAGTTTCTTCGCGGTCAATTGACTATATTATTTGGCACTATTTATGCTACGTTGGACCACACAAGACGACCACCCAGAAGTAAAATAAACGATGGAGCCAAACAAGAGTCAATCGACCGCGACGAAATTCGATTTCTAGTCGTACCCTCAATTTCCAAATATTTTGCCTCCCCCAACAATTTCTTGATTTCCTAAATTTCACACCGCACCCTCCGGGGGCTGGGTTGGATTTTCGACCATCTTCCAACGAGAACCTAGTTCCTGGTTCGCAACTTTTTTCCATGCCTGATTTTCACCTGTCTATATCTTAAACATTACTTAGGGTAGGGCAGGCTATGAAAAACACTTAAAAAACTCAATTATCTACGTATGGGAAAAGTTTATGACTGATACAGGTATCGACTTTAACTTATAACGGGTAAAATTAGCTCATTTCAACGTTTTTATTTCTTTGGTAATAAGAGACACAGGGTCACTAGCAGTCTTCATTTTTCAACATTACGGTTATTATTGGATAATGTACTATGGTTAGTAACAGTAGTTTCAAACTTTAACTTCCTAACTGTGTTTCTGCAGCTGATTTTTTATTTGGAAAAGTTTAAATGAGAAGTGGTTTTTGATACAATAAAAATTTACTGGCAAAATTTTTTGATTTCTAGTAACAAAGTTTACGTCTAATATCAAAATTGGACAGATAACACAATGGCAACAAAATGTAAAGTCATTAACTTTCCCCATAGGTAGATAATTGAGCTTTTCAAGTGTGTGTCATAGCCTGCCTTACCCTCAGTATTCACTATAGTATATCAAACATAATTATGTAAATGTATTACAACTAACGTTCGTAAAAATTTTCCAATAATTAAACTGAATTTGGGCATCCATGTTATAAAATGTTTGTCGTGTGGACACAAAATTATTGTTATGTTTATTTGAAAGTACATGGGGCATCAAATAATTCCACTCCCAAGAAACTGTAAATAATATTTTAACCCGACCGGTAAAATTTATCCCACGTTAAAAAGGTTCAACTGGTGAACTTTATTACGCCCTACAAAATTGTATTGCTAAATTTACTCTTTCGTTTGCATTTTTATTAAAAATATTTACGTTTTCTAAAAGCTTCTACATGTTGCCCGAATTAAATATATATACAGAGCATGGGCTAAGCTTATTTTGACATCGCGCCAAAGCAAATATCTAGCTAACTAATGATGATAGAAATAATATTTCTTTTTCAGCAGATAGTTTAAAGGTTTTAGCTATTGTATACTAAGTTTCAAGTCTCTGTGTGTTAAGATGCCCAAAATAACTACACCCTGAAGTTGAGATGCTAGAAAAAGTTTTTCCGAAAAGGAAAAATTCTGACATGAAAAAGTGTGGCTTCAAGTAGTCAATAGCAAAACAAGTACACGAAAGTCGCATCTGGGCTCTTAGCAGGTATCACTTTATTTAATAAAAATTACTTTTTGTGCAAATCTGCTGTACATATCGTCTAATATGTGTGGAAAAGTTAGTGGGGAAAAACACATGACTTTCGAAAGGCACCCAGAACAAACTAGTTATTATTAACATTCCGGGTCATTTGGATTAATGCAAGTTCCCATCACGCTGTCAATTCTCCAGTAACCATAAATTTGTTATCAAACTTTTCATGTTTTTCGTACACTAAGTTCTCTGGTATATTCTGACATTTCAAAATATTGTAAATTCGTCTTTTGCCATTGCAGTAGAAATTTTAGACATATTTTTCTATATTGACTCCCATGATAGTGATACGTTTTATTGCCCCCTTTTGTGGCACTTTCTCTTTGGAAACTGCTTTCACCAGCATCTCAAATTCAGGGTGTAGTTTCTTGGGCATCTTAACACACAGAGACTTGAAACTTAGTATATAGTAGCTAAAACCTTTAAACTATCTGCTGAAAAAGAAATATTATTTCTGTCATCATTAGTTAGCTAGATATTTGATTTGGCGCGATGTCAAAATAAGCTTAGCCAACGCTCTGTATATTTTATAACACAATTTTTCCAGCATAACCTAATATTTCAGCAGATTTTGATCTTAAGTCGCATTAAACCACAATAGACTTTTAATGTCACTGAATTAAAAATGCATAGTCAGACCTTGTTACTAAAATTAATAATACTAGCTTAGATTTTGTGCATTTCACATGAAATATCGACAAATTGTTAAAGTAATTGTTGTTTTATCACAAAACTTTGTCCTAGAAGGAAACATACTATCATAGCAAGTGGATGGGTCTTTGGGCTAAATAGTATTGGCGCTTAATGCATAAGGAGTAGGAGAAGTACGTGTAAGTTCCCATTTCCGCCGCTTGAAGGCGCCGCGAGGTTTGTGTGTATGTTTTACATGCAAAGTGTGGTCTTAAACACTTAAAAGAAGTACAACACTTCTACACTAATTAACTAATTGAGTTGAAACTTCCCCATATATTGTCCCTTGCATTAAACTTACTATCTAAAGTAATTTTATTGTATAAAATTAAATCGGAGCAGAGAAAATGAGGAAAAACCCACCGTTTTTGGCGCACTAGCGCCCCTGCGCTTACCTATGGGCAAAAGTGGTGACATAGCACGAATCTGACGATTTTCTATGCGGAGCTTCCATACTATATAGCCCAAACAGCCATCCGCTTGCTATGATACTATTAATAAATAATCTCAAAATAATGTTATCTTACATTTTTATAGTGATGTGAATGTAGAATAATGCTGATTACATGTCTATTAAATCGTGACATGAAAGTTGTGTTTCTTGGGGAATATTTCATTCCAATAATTGCATGATTGTGAGTTGTATAAATGCAAATAAATCGAACATTTTTTAATGCAATGTATTTTAAACACACATATCTACTACATTCCTCATCTTTTCTTCCGTGTTTTTTTTTGTTACCTCATTAAGTTTAAAGAATTTTTAATTTTCACTTTGATTAGATTTAAAAAAGTAAAAATCAAAATGACTTACATACTCTTATCTAATGTGCTTAGCACAACTTTTTAGTAATATAAATATTTTTCTTGAATACACTTTATTTTGTGTATTGTACAAAATTATTTAATAGCAGAATTGAAAATTTGAAGAATTAAATATTTAATTTTAAATAAAAGTTTGTGACTGAAAAATATTTTTTCGTCTGCAACATAAGAGTTTGAAAAAATTATGTTTGAATACTTTCGATTTTCTCGAATTGTAATAGAAAAAACGGAGAGTTATCCAAAAAAATCAAATATAATATAAAGTTATCGAAAATACTCGAGAGTAATCGACAATACTCGAGAGTAATCGACAATACTCGAGAGTAATCGACAATACTCGAG
>JAQFYB010006239.1:0-12589 GCA_034694085.1 Pogonognathellus longicornis | reverse complement strand
ACAATTTGCCATGCCGGTAATTACCAGTAAATGCCGGTAAATACCGGCATGACATTTCTGACTATGCCAACCCTGCGGCAAACCTATTTTGCATAAAAGTGAATACATGAAAATACTAATTATTATTATTAATTTTGTTGCAGGTCAGCAACGTTCATTTGTATCGGCTTGGTCGTCGGAGAGGCTTCGGGGGTATTATGGTAGCAGCTAAATTTGAACCTCACGACAATTGGTTACCTCCTTGCTATCACATTCCTAAGGATCTTGACAAAGCTTTGATTAGCTCAAAACTTCCTCCTAGTCATTTTTCCATGGCTCAAGTGAAAGCTCTCAAAGGACTTTCACAGTCAGAAATTGAGTCTGCTTTGAAATCAAATACAATCAAAATAGACACGGAATTTATTCCCTACAACTTGGTCACCCAGCAATCAATTCCTGATAAATCCATTGCTGATTGTGTTGAAGCTTTGATAGGGGCCTATTTAACCTCCACTGGTCCATATGGAGCTTTGCTTTTCATGTCTTGGCTGGGAATGAGAGTATTGCCATCCACTGTCGTACCGAAATCCCAATTCAAAGACGCCACAGATATGACTGCTGCTATATTGAACTGGAAGAAAAAACACGACAGTTCGAAGAGCAAAGACCGAAAACCTATTGTTGTTGATGATCAAGAGCAAGTTTTGTACATGAATGTACAAAGTAGCGAAAGCATCGTTATTTTTGAACCATTGCGTCCTCCAAAAACTCCATTACTTAGATTCAGCAGAGATTGTGAACACCAACTTGATATTCTGTTGAAGGTAAATGCGATCAATTTAATTTAAAATTGTCCATTTTTTGGCCATATAGTATCTGAAGTACTTACACTGAATTTTTTAATTATTTTAGGGATACGACGGCTTTGAAAGTTCCATTGGGTATCACTTCCGGGATAGAAGCTATCTTCTCCAAGCATTCACACATGCTTCGTACTCTGCGAATACCCTAACAGACTGTTATCAGCGCTTAGAATTTCTTGGTGATGCAATTTTAGGTACACACTCATATTCTATCATTTAATTCATCAGTGTAACTGATAAGTATTATATAACATTTAATTAACTAAAGTTACTTTTGGCTTGGCTAGATTACTTGATAACAAGACATCTATATGAAGATCCTCGACAGCATTCGCCCGGTTCACTTACTGACTTACGTTCTGCTCTTGTCAACAACACCATTTTTGCTTCCCTCGCTGTGAAAAATCAGTTTCACAAATATTTTAGGCATTCATCTCCTGGACTGTCAGGAGTATTACAGAAGTTTGTGTCCTTTCAAGAGCAACACGGTCACACCTTAACTCAGGACGTAAGACAATTTCAATAAGTTCACTAAAGGGCATTTAATAAAAATGGCTATTATAGTATTACTTAATTTATACTGTTATATTTGTATTTTAGTACTATCTTATGGGGGAAGAAGAATGTGAAGAAGCAGAAGATATCGAAGTTCCCAAAGCTCTTGGTGATGTATTTGAATCTGTTGCTGGAGCTATATTTTTGGACTCGGGGATGTCTTTGGATGCAGTTTGGAGTGTTTATTTCCGAATTATGAGAAACGAAATAGGTAATTTTTTCAAATGTATTGTTGTACATGCTATTAATTATAACTTCATTTGCCTCATACTGTTTCATTGCAATTTACAGAACAATTCAGTCAAAACGTTCCAAAATCACCCATCAGAGAATTGTTGGAGCTTGAACCAGAAACAGCGAAATTTGGCAAACCGGAAAAACTATGGGACGGAAGACGTGTTAGAGTTACTGTTGAGATTTTCGGTGTCGGAGTTTTCAGGGGAATTGGTAGAAACTACAGAATTGCCAAATGCACTGCTGCTAAGTGTGCGTTACGGCACGTGAGAAAAATCCGTCAAGGCCATTCAAAACGCTGAAAAAGCAGTGAAGGAAAATAATATACTTAATGCCTGACAGATACTCTTCAATGTAGTATAATAAAATTACTACAGTTAGTGACTAGTGACGAATGTGTAAAACAAAACATTCAGCCGAAAAATGGACTCGTTGACGTGTTTTGTATAACCTTAGAAAGTGTAGATCTATTTACATTAGCAGTAGAATAGTTTTAGAACCTTAGGACTTCATAATTCTTTTATGCGTATGTTATGTTACACCAACGTTGTTGTCGATGATTTTTGTTTGCTAAACTTGTGTGCAATTACTAAAATAATCAGTTCAACAAATAATTAATTTCATGTACGAATGAGCACAGGGTTTTTGCATTGTAAGCGGAAGAAAATTCAGTTACTTGTGCAGCTGCACTATAAATGTGTGTAGATTTACGAATGTAACTTCTCCAGTGTTTTTGTTATAACATATTGTACTATCTTTAGTTTGACAATTTTGATAAATATAATGATTAAATATCTGTTTAGCTCCAAAAAACATTATTACAGCTCCTAATTACTGTTTTTTGAATTGACTTGTCATTAATTCTCTATGAATGACCCAATAAAAATGGTATACATGTTGAAAAATAACATTAACATTATTACATTTTTAATTTCATGACACCCAATGGATTTAGAATTTGTGGGACAAACGGTAGGTACACAAAGAACGATGTTATTATAAATATATATAGTACTTCGTATCCTGCGTTGCTGATGTCACCTCAATTTCATGACTGATTCTTCTTTATTAGTTGATGGCGAACTAAAAGAAATGGCACGGAGAAACCGGAGCCAAACCACATAAGCATGTAAAGAGCCAACTTGTGACGATTGTGGATATCGAACGGCAAATTCTGAAAAATGAAAATCCAAAATCAACTCACATTAACGTTGCTTCCAGGAAAGAATTAAAAACTTCAGTGTTGCTAAAAACTTAATAATTATTGTTATTGATAAAAGTTCGATTAAAAACTCACAGCGCCAGGAATGCCACCATGATCATGATGATCATCCCCATGACCTCCTCTTCGAATAGACGAAGTAAAAATATTCCGGGCACTCATTACAACTCTTCTTCCGAAGCTGGACATTTTCAATTTTGGTTCTTCTTCGGTTGTAGAAGACTTCTTATTTAGACAACTGCACAAAGAGAAAAAAATTACAGAACAATCTTTCGACCGTATCGTTGTATTTTTTCATTTATCTGCAATGATTAATGAATGCAAATTATCAAAGATGTGAATGTGATTTGTTTTGACGGATTTGTTTTGCCAGATTTCAGATATTTTTAAAAATTGCCGCGCTACTAAACAAAGACGAAATAGAACAAACGTTACTTATCAGTATTTAGCATCAAGATCTTCGCACCGGAGTTCATGAAATTCCAATCCAATTCCAACCACCAACAAAGTAACTCTTCCTGCCGGACACTTGAGACGGGAATCTCGGCCGAACTGGCAGTTTCAAAATGAAATGTGGGGAGAATGACACCTTGAAGTCACCCGAGATATGAATGATTTCAAGAATTTTTTTGATGCTTAATTTACATGGAAACATATCGGGTATTTTTATGTGTACCATGTCTCTTGGCTAAATCACTGTTTTTATGACGGTGCGGTGGTTTCATACTCTGAAATTCTTCCTTTCTTATTTTTCCTTTTAGTAAAACCATTTATGTCTGTATACTCCAAAGTCAAAAATAACTTGCCGGTCAAAGAAGATTGAAAAAATCGATTGCTATTCAAGAGCAGTGATTACAACATGTCTTAACATTATAATTATTAGATTTAGTTAATGTAATCTTAAAATCATTAGAGTTAAAGAGAGTCTTTAACGATTAAGTTATAAAAAGTTCGATTTGACATGGCTAACACACATACTGCACAGAACCTTGTTCCATTACCGTTATTACCGAATGTAAACGACAATAGCGGTACGGACATCAACGGAAACGTAATACCAGCAGTATCAGAAGTTCAAATCATTAGGAGTAACGATGATGGTTCCCCACGTAGAATGTGCACTTCTAATTCAAAGACAAAGATCATCCTGACCATTTTCTTTTGCCTTTTTGAATTGGTTCGAATTATTGTTTCAAAACTACATTCATTTTTTTAAGTATTCAAACGTTTTCAGTGATAAGAATAAGTAAAAATAATTATTTGTTTATTTTTGGTGTACTTGTTTCAGATAACATCTTTTTTATACGTTTGGATATATTTAAGTGCAACCGATCCTTCTCTACCTAAAACTTTTGCTTGGAAGCAGATACAAGGATATTTTTACTTTAATGTTGATAATAGTACAGATGATTGTCGACACATCCGTAAATCCATACCTTTCAAGAGAGAAACGGGCATTATTAGACCTTTATTAAATAGTAATGATGTTTGTGTCCTTGATAAACATTTGAAGATTTGCCCTTACGTAAGAGATTGGTCCTTCGCTCAAATTCTTCCAATCATTACTTTCGCCTTGCCAATAGTAATGACCATTATGACAGTGGTCCATGTTATATTTCGACATCGATGTAAAATGGAAGATTCAAAAGTAAAGGTAAACTACACAAAATTACACTTTCTAATAATACATCAAGGTATGTACAACGTTAAATCGCAAAAAATCCAAAAACATTCTCTTTTTATTACAGTTCTCTGAGTCAATATGCATGATTTCCTTCTTAAATGGGTATTTTTTCTTTTTCTTGGGATTGATTCAATTTTTGAGATATACGGAGGCTGACCTTAAGGGTGATATGATGTATGGATATGATATGATGAATTCGAATAGTCTCTCTCACCAGTGGGAATTGACGCAATCAACGGTACATATTCGTAAATTAATGTTTTAATTGTAAAATTAATATTCCCCTATTGTCTTAGTATATCATACTGAATATGTAAACACCAATTGCAGGCTCATTGTTGCGGACTTCACAGCTATCGTGACTGGAATATTACTGATCCAGGCGGGCGCTACCCTCATTCTTGCTGTAATACCATGGTAAATACATTAGTGTTCTCTAAAACTTCTCATTCATGAAGCATAATATAATGCTATGATTATCATTTTTTGTTAAGGATTATTCCTGCAACGAAGCTCCTACAAGAGATCAAGTGTGGCATCAAGGATGTTTTAATGAAGAGAAGAATAGATTCTCTTACACAGTTGGAATGTTCGCACTTTTAACATTTTTTAAACCGATTTTTGAAGTAGGTAATCATTTGAGTAATGTAATCAGATCACTATGAGTTTGTGTTAGAATTAACTTGGGATTGGATTTAATAACCTGTTTTGTCTGTTACACAGTCTGTTGCTATCTGCTTGTTAGTAGATCTCAAGTGTGACCAACCGTAAGTGCACATTGATATTATTAACCATTTAAAAAAATTTAAACATGCCCATCATAATTCACTGTTTCCTCTTTGTGAACAGACCAGTAAATTCTCGTGCACTGCACGAATTTCGGCAATTTCGGAGATCGAGCTATTTGTATTATTGAAATAACCGAAGTAGTAACGGATAATGCAAATAGCAACGATACCCATCAATCAGCATAATATAACCATAAAGACATTAGAATAATTATAGTTTATCAAATACATGTATTCTAATGTCTTTTTTTAATATAACCGTAGAAAGAAGTTTCTATCACTTGGTTATAATGAATGCATAATATTCCATAATATATTGTATGTAATACAATCATTTAACCAAATAAAATATTTATTATTATTCACATCACAAAACAACCTGCATATTATTATATCGTACCTACATACATTACTAACCTTACCTACCTAATATTATTATTGTATTTGCAATATTCTTTTAATTGATATTTCGTGCAAATGGACTCATCATGTATGACATAGTAAATCATTTGGAACAAAGTCACAGGGGTGTGTATGAAATATGTTACAACTTCTGTTAGGACTAATGAAAATGATGAAACTGAAATAACTTAAGACTAAAAAGTTGCATTATTAAAATGTGAGAAGAATGACACCTTGACACCCGAGATAATATGAATGATTCATTAATTTACATGGAAACATATCGGGTATTTTTATGTGTACCATGTCTATTGGCTAAATCACTGATTTTATAACGGTACGATTGTTTCATACTATAAGCAGGAATTCTACTTCTTATTTTGCAATATTCTTTGCTTATATACAGCAGGAAATTCTTATTCAAATTCAAGTTATTAAAATATATTTTTAGAAAAACCATTTATATCCGTATACCAAAACAACAATACAAGTATACAAAACATAACTCATGTGTCAAAAAAATTTGCAAAAATCGACTACTATTAAAAAGCAGAGCTTATAAGTTGTCGTAACATTATGATACTAGATGTTAGTTAATGTGATTTAAATTCATTAGAGTTAAAGAGAATCTTTAAGTTATAAAAAGTTAGATTTGACATGGCTAACACACATACTGCGCAAAATCTTATTCCATTTCCAAATTTACCCTTATTACCGAATGTAAACGACAATAACGATACGGATATCAACGGAAACGTAATACCAGGAGTTCAAATCATTAGGAGAAACGATGGTGTTGGTGCCCCACGTAGAATGTGCACTACTGATTCAAAGATCAAGCTGACCATTTTCTTTTGCCTTTTTGAATTGGTTCGAAATTATTGTTTCAAAACTACATTCATTGTTTTAAGTACTCAAACGTTTTCAGCGAAAAGAATAAGTAAAAATAATTATTTGTTTATTTTTCGTGTATTTGTTTCAGATAACATCTTTATTGTATATTTGGCTATATTTTAGTGTAACCGATCCTTCTCTCCCTAAAACTTTTGCTTGGAAGCAGATACAAAAATATTTTTACTTCGATATTAAGAATAGTACAGATGATTGTCGACACATCCGTAAATCCGTACCTTTGAGAAGAGAAACTGGCATCAGGCCTTTCTTAAACAGTAATGATTTTTGTGTCCTGGATAAACATTTGACGATCTGCCCTTACGAAGTAACGAGATATTGGTACCTCGCTCCAGTTCTTCCATTAATTACTTTCACCTTGCCAATTGTAATGACCATTATGACAGTGGTGCATGTTCTATCTCGACAACGATATCATAGGGAAGAATCAACAGGAAAGGCAAATGACACAAAATTACACCTTTTTAATACATTTTATGTATATAACGTACATCACAAAAAATGCAAAAACATTCTCTTTTTATTACAGTTCACTTGTCCGATATACATGATTTCCTTCTTAAATCCCATGATTTTCATATTCGGATGGTTGGTTCAATTCATGCAACATATGATTGCTGACGACCTTAAGAGTGATATGATGTATGGGTATGATATGATGAATACGACTAGTCTCTCTCACCAGTGGGAATTGACGCAATCAACGGTACATATTCGTAAATCATATAATTTTTTAATTGTAAAGTTATTGTTATTCCCCTATTCTGTTAGAATAGATCACTTATCTGCTCATACTTGAATTACTTGATGTGTAAACACAAATTACAGGCTAATTGTTGCGGATTTCATAGCTATCGTGACTGGAATATTACTGATCTTGGCGGGCGCTACCCTCATTCTTGCTGTAATGCATTGGTAAATACATTAGTGTTCTCTGAAACTCATTCATGAAACATAATAATAATATGATATGATAAGCCGATGAAGATATCATTTTTTTGTTAAGGATTATTCCTGCAACGACGCTCCTACAAGGGATCAAGTGTGGCATCAAGGATGTTTTAAGGAAGAGAAAAATAGATTCTCGTACACAGCTGGAATGTTCTTACTTTTAATACTATTTAAAATGGTTATTGAAGTATGTACTCATTTGAGTAATGTAATCAGATCACTGAGTTTGTGTTAGAATTAACATGGGATTGATTTTAATTGACTGTTTTGTCTCTTAAACAGTGTGCAGCTATCTGCTTGTTAGTAGATCTCAAGACAGAAGAACTGTAAGTGCATATTAATATTATTAACCATTTAAAAAAACATGTCCAGCATAATTTACTGTTTTCTCTTCTTTGTGAACAGACAAGAAAATTCTCTCATTCACTGTACCAATTTCGGAGCTCGGGCTTTTGGCGTCATTGAAATAACCGAAGTTGTAACGGATAATGCAATTATAGCATCGATACGCAACTTCAGATCTCATCGGCATACTATATCCGTAGAGAGAGGTTTCCATCATGTTCTACTTTGTGTTAATCGCAAAGGAGTTCTTCGAGGTAGCTAGTGTTTATGATAAATTCATATTCCATAATATATTGTATGTATTACAATCATTCAACCAAATAAAATCTGTATGAAATATTAGTCACAAACTGTATATATCATAATATTGTATTTGCAGGTAGTGTTAATATATTTCCTACAAATGGACTCACCATGGAAGACATTGTAATTCACTTTGATCAAAGTCACAGGGGTGTTTATGAAATTACAACTTCTGTTAGGACTAATGAAAATGATGGAACTGAAATCACTTTAACAGACTGAAAAGTTAGAAGTAAATAAACCTACCGACAAGATGTTACTATATAGATAGTTGCAATACATATATATTACAAAATCCTCCCTTAAAGACTGGGTAAGTGCTTTTGCTACTTTGACATATTGTGTACTCAATGTTCCTTCACGATGTAAATCATTGTAAATGTAAAAGTAAAGTAAAATCCTTCATCATTAAACATCATTGGTGTATTTATTGTAGAAATGAAGTATCTATGAATATCTGTGTATCTGTCTATCGGTTTGTCGGTACGTTAACGCATGTAGGTACCGATTATTAGTAATATTATTATACGTACTTGACTGAGAAGCAGAACATTGTGACACAATGACAATCAGCCACAACAACGATAAATCGAAAAAATTTGAAAAATCCATTGAAGTTAATTATTCCAATGGTTTATTTTTTATGAACTAATCCCAATGTGCTAATTATAGTCCTGAGCCCTGACCCTCCTGAACCAATAATATTATACTTATAGGTAGGTATTTTGACTTAAAACTGACTTTCTTAAAATGGTGGTTCCCCGCAATAATACATACCTATAATATGTGTACGTCTACCCAGGCAATTTGTATCTGAATATTTGTAGTTTGTAGGATTCATTCTCATTGTAAACATAAATCAGCATTTTAATGCTTTTTATATCAATTCATCTGACGTAGGAAGAAGATATTTGATATGTACCTATATGAACGAAATTACTAAATAGTTTATTCTGTTAGATTTAGGGATAGCATCTGCGGTTTACTGCCAAAACAAATTTGTGAGTACGGTAATGTATAAACCTATCAGTATACATGTGGAGATTCACTGTCAAAAATAATACTATCAATTATATTATCTGATATCTCAGTAAGGATCTTCATACAATGTCAGACACGCTTGTACAACACGTAAAGGTTAAGTGATCTACAAGTACAAGAATCTCTGCCAAGGAATGGTAGTAATACACAGATATGTATACTGTGCTTGTAGTATATTTCATAGTACACACGTACACAGTACAAATATTCACAGGAATGAATGCACACAGATGTGATTATATCACTGATGTACAAAGAATCTATCATCATCAACTTTACGCTTTGAAATACACTGACGGAGAAATGTTAAACTCTTTTATTCTATTCTGAAACATTTCCGCTCAACACGGGAATGGGTATGAAGTCTACATTGTTTATTACACAGGGAAGTGTTGATTTAAAAAATTAACTATCTGAGTATTTTACTATTGCTATACTTCATAAACAGAATAAATATGTGTATGCGTAAAATGGTGTATCACAGATAAGAGATAGCATGTGAATTCCACTTTTTCTTTTATTCACTTCTCATTCACGATTAGGTGGTATACATACATTCAACATTATACATGTAGTAATAAAAGTTGAATGATCAAGCTCTTACTTTTGAAAGCTGATCTAATCTTCTCAATCTGCGCATAAAATCTAAGTGTAAACTGAACCATAAATAACATTCTAAATTCTCCATCATCTTGGGAATTTACTATGAAAATATTCTGAATCTATGAAAAAGATGAACTCATGACATAAACGTACGCACGTATTAGAGGTATGTATAAGTATGTCTATATGTATCATGCAAACTATCTTTTCCATGTTTTTCAGGTATGGTTTTAGCTGTATCTCGTGTGAGACACTTTATTCGTATCTCAAAAATATTTGTTGAGGTCAGATTATGAGTCAAGGTAAGTTCCACTGACATCACAAGCCACAGAATACCAATGCATACTTATAATAAACACCGAAATTCCTACATTGTTTTCATTAATGTATCCCACACATGCTTAGAAATATTGTTTCATACTAACGATAATGTAGGTACTAGAAGTGTGATTGTAATGTATACAATGCATATTATAGACTAATTAACCTGTAATATATTAAACTAAATCTTCTTCATATTCAAAATTATTAAAAAGTAGTGCCACTTCGTCAATTCTAAATACAGTAGATCAAATAGTAGGAGTCTTTAGGATGATAGATACGATAGAAAGATAGTGTACTAGAACTTGCAAAAAAATGTATAATAGAAGCATACAATATTTTGTTTAGAGTATTTTGTTGAGTATTCGTAGAGTTAGAGAGTACATGTATGTATACAACTACTACATACTACAAGATGCATTTGGTAGGCAGGTTTGTGTATTTGTGTCTGCCGAAGATGTTAGTAAGTTGATAAGTTGTCTGCAATTTTTCACGGTTCCCTTATTCTGTCATCACCAATCATTTGTCGGAGAAACGTAAACATGATTCCAGTCGACCTTAAGACTGAAATTCTTATGATGTTTGCTGTTAGCACAACATGAACAAAATGATATTGTGTAGTGCTCGTAGTAGTCCAAATAGAAAACTAAGCTGCTACTCCCTACACTAAAGATTTTTAAAGCAATCCGTATATTATCACTTCAGTCAAAACTCAAAACCAAAGCCACAAGCTGAATACACACTCTCGCACACTTCTGTTAACACAGCTCATGTAAAATGAAATGGATTGTCTCTAGGGTTTGCGTTGGTCTGCTCTGATCAGATCGGATCTGTTAAAAACACTCGTAGTTGTATACAGTGGTGTAAATACAGATATCTTTTACACACAGGCCTTTCTACTACTATTTTACTCTTAACTATAATATAATTCAATGGGCAGAGTAAAGTTTATTTTTGCTAGTTTAGCATCCTATAAATATATGCTCTTGCCTGGTATGCCTTAGCTTGGTGAGCATCCAATGGTTGTATAACATGAAACCGTTTTGAGATATGATTTTAGATTTTAGACAGGGGGTTACCTATCTACAATACAGATTTGTATATTCATACGTGTTCGTTAATAATGTGTAAGTAGTCGCATTATTGTAGTGTAAGTGTAGGTGATATATCATCAAGATTTTTAACTATCAAAGTGAAGGCAAACGTTTTTACGACTACGAATGCGCATTTTCAACAAGTGAGGTTTCCATTGCGTGATCAGATAGTGAAAGCTTGTGAACTGTTTTGTGAGTCATGTCAAATGTGTGTAATCCTTTATATACTTTAGCTATCTATCTCCTATCTATCTCTGTGTGCAAAATTCAGGAAGGGCTTCCTCGCTGTATAATACTACTACTGTTCTCCCATTTCAGTTATTTGTAACAGTAACTACTACTTCCCAGATTTCTTTTAAACAAACAATATACCTAGGTGGGTATTTTAGAAGCCCAAGTTTGCAACTACTATAGCCTTTCCAGCTTTTTATACAATTTCAGTTTTCTTCCTTTCAGTTTGCACTATTCATCTTTGCAAAGAAACACATTTCACTCAAACTTTGCATCTCACTCAGTTGAGCAGCACAACTTTTCTGTTCTTCCCATCCCATATCCGAAAGGGGAATTACTATCTTCAGTGAACCTAAACAACAAAATACCCTTCCTCTGCCTGGCGATAAGGTGAGCAATGGAATTTTATTTTCTTCACCTAAACCTCTACATCCACATAAGGATTGTTGTAGTTTGTGTCTAAAGAAAGTCGGTGAGCTTTAGGACATAGGAAACATTACGTGTTTTCTTACGATTTTAAAATTTTATATTATTTTTATATCCAATGTGTGTAAATTTTCATTTCTATTTGGGAAAAGTATATGTATGCAGTCTACACGACCTTACTATGTATCTGTAAAATTGTAAAAATTCTTATACCTATTTTTCACAAATCTAGATAAATATTATTTTATACGCAGTAAAAAACAGTCCGCAGATTTGCGCTCGGTCAAAAATGTTAAAGTTTTCAATTTGTTTAAATACCTACTACCTACATTGTCTTTCTATGTCCGAATTAAACTGTGTAGTTATACGTACACCAGACTGTGATTTCCGTGTTGGAGTGGAGAATGTGATTAATGTGTAGTAGAGTTCATCATCTTATTTTCAGTAGAACTAATGTGTATGCATTTGTCATATCATAACATATCATGTATAATCTGTTTTACATTTGAAGCTTAGGATATTATCTGTTTATGTAATATTATGGAGATCTTGAAATCCTCAGTGGTATATACACTGAATCATTCGTCTTAACTGTTTTACGCATCCCTACGCATCAAAAAACAGATTTGTTTTCA
>JAQFYB010006238.1:0-12592 GCA_034694085.1 Pogonognathellus longicornis | reverse complement strand
ATTCTCGCTGCAATTGTGAAGCAAAGTTTTACTGTTAATAAATCTAGTTTTTCAGTGAATTTTCCACAGTTGTTTCTGCGGTCATCTCATTGATCATTCTAAGAACTTTCTAGCGTATGTCACAAACAGTAAAAGTATGGTAATCTGATGTGACTTTTGGGGGCATAGCACAAAAAAATTAACTATGAAAGCAACTTTTTATGAAGAAGTATATGAAAAGATTTTATTGTCATACCTTGATGAAGGATTTGCCTTCTTTATAATTTTCATTCCATTTTGACAATTATGTCAATTTTCATGGCATGCTGGCAACCAGGCACGTATCTAGAGGGGGTGCACAGGGTGCACGTACACCCCCCAGAATGCGTTTGCTCTCTCAAAAATAGCGTATTTTACCATAAAATTTCAAAAATTTTGAAAAAAGATCGAAGATTTTTCGAAGATAGAAAAAGATTTTTATGCGTTTCAGTTGGTTTGAACCTAATTCAAAGCGCTGTATGCACTAAATTATATCTGATATTCGAATTTTGCTCTACCATTAACCAATTTCTGTAAAAAAATCTTGCTGTGCACCCCCCAGCGGACGATCCTAGTTACGTGCCTGCTGGCAACAAAAAGTATCATACCACGAAATGTCGTTATCATAGAGGCGAAATGTCGGTGTAGCGGTAATTGTACTATTTAGTTTAATGAAACAGCGTTTTGTCATTGTTTCACGTTATTATGACAACGATCTAACAATCATTGTCATTGTCGTTATATGGAATAATGGCCTGAAGTTCGTATATAATTTCATCATTATCATTTCCTGGTTAAATATACATACTTTTATAAAAATGTTTGTGTTGTCTTCCTTATCAATGGATAGTATTAACCAAGTTTTATTTTCTTCTATTATATTTACTTTGTAAAGTACTTCTTTTCAACGACCACTAAGTCTAGGGTTTGGTATATGATTAAAGTATTATGGAAAAATCTTTGCGGAGCAATAAATGTTTGAATCTGAAGTCTTAATTCAGAATGCTTTAGAATAAACCAGTTGTCAAGTATTCATGCAATCAAAATTCATCTTCGGATATCACAACGATTTACTTAATACTCAAAAATTGTATATCCCTAAATTAAATACCTTCGCTTTGTTTCCACACCTAACAATTCCGACACTTTTCTAGCCTCCTTTATTTCAGTTTTTGCTTTACACTGTTTATACACCATTGTGGTTACGTTAGAAATGCACGGTGTTTTTATGGATATGAAATATTTATTATGTGTCTGCAAATGCGAACGAAATCGTTTTTCACATTTTGTAAAACTGCTATTATATTTCACTTGTGTACTTTATTCAATAAGTACTGTGAATGTTTTTTATTTTGATCTAGGTATAAAGTGTAGAGAGTTATAATATGATAGTTGTTTAACAATTACATATAATCACACGACAAACGAAATTTCCATTATGAGCTTTTATCATAATTAGGTTGTTGGTGTCCTATTATATTAAACTACATTTATAACTATAAAACCATAGATAAAATAAAGTGCACTAACTCTGGCGTTCACGCAGTTTGTAATGCATTTTGGATTTGCATCCTGCTCGAATAACATTTCTCGAAATATATTATCATTGTAATGTTAGCAATGAAGTGTTTTTATTTGAAATATTTCCGAGCTTTACCGAAACCTTTCGAATTCGAATTCCCTTTTCAATATTTTGAATATTATGTAAGTATCATTGCACGATTTTCCAACCTACCATTGGTATGGAATCACAATGAGAAAAAATTGCAAATTTCCCCGAAAAAATCGAGCAAAATAGCAAACAATGTTCTTGTTGTTTGGCATTTTTTGATGCTTCTTTATGAAGTGTTTCTTTTCATTTATTATAAAACATATCAGAGCACAAATCCATTGGAACCGCTATACAACTATTTTATGGTAACGAGCCATGCCTCTGCGGTACTTATGATTACCAGTATTGCTTGGAAAATGGATTACATCTTGGCAGTTTTTAATCAGCTGACAACAGATCAAGATAAAATATTAAGTAAGTAGAGTCAAAAGTTTATATCTACATTGCTATTTCAATAAGTTATTTATATCCCCGAAAAATAATTTTTCTTTTTGCTATTAGGAGGGTTCCACAACCTGGTTTTGGTGAAGAAAAAATGGAATAAATTAGAAAAATGTGTACTGCAGTGGCTAATACTTTCATATATGATCTTCACTTTCCCACTAATGGTGGCAGCCGGCGTTGTTGTTCGTGGGATATGTTGGTATAAATGTCAAGGAATCTTAAAAAATTCACACCTATTTGCTGCTGCTTCTATTTGTGTGAATTTAATACAACTCTTTATTTCCACATACACTATTCTTTGCTCAGGATCCGTCGTACTATGCTACATTGTTTTATACATCTTCCGAAATTCGTTTTTCCTATCGCTGATTGGCAGAAAGTAAGATTTCATTAAAGTTATACATTTAATATATACATATCGTCGGCTTATTCATAATAAAACTCGATTTCTCATTTCATAAAAAGGAGACAACTTCTAATTGAGTTGTCTCTTTTTATGATATGAGAAATCGAGCCATTCATACTATATTTTCAAAAATTCTACAGCTCAAATTTACACATGCCTGCTAAAATCAAAATTTACAGACGTCTGAGAATACTGAATGCCATATTTAACGACAGCATCCTTTCTACCATTATTCCGTTTATGGCTTCTGGATGCACAAACGTTATGGTTGTAACACTCTATGGAATCATTCGTTTTCAAAAAATTTCTAACGAGTCAGTTTGGGCTACTTTCTTTATTAACTTGATCGTCTTCATTATTACATTACTTACACTCAATTTGCTTTTATTCGGTTCAGCTGTAAGTCTAGCTGATTCGAGTAAGGTTTTATTGAGCATCAAACAATCTGCGCCTTCTGCCCGTGCTTCATACCAAAAAATGTACGCTTCCATGCTCCCTTTCGGAATCCGCTATGGGACATTAAAAGCTGTCAAATACAAACATGTATTTGATTGTTATGAAGCAATTGCTACAATTCTAGTTACACTTTTGTGTCTGTCACCCAACTATCAATGAATCGCTGTGCACATTAGGTGATACACAAGTTAATGATCGCATTTAGCATTAAACAGTGAACACGGATCTATAGTAGATAGAATAGATCGTCATGTTGTGTCTATTGCATGTCCAAAAATGCAGTATGGTGAATACGTGCGCAGTTGCGTATCTCACCACCTTTAGAGTCGCCTGCAAGGATCAAAACTAACCTGGTCTTTATCTCGGGAAAACGGAAGGAACTTGGGGCTGGGACGACTTCACATTTGGACTGACCTGGTTTACACTAACCGAGCTACACATGAATTTCAGACTTGATATAAAACTAGTAACTTTTTGTAGCATAATGTTAAAACTGCCAATTAGTTGGTTAGTAACCGAAAACCGACTGACAGTTTCGAAATTTGTGAATTTCAAGTTTTAATTTTTTAATTTTAGGACAATCAATATAGAAATTCGGTTTTTACTCCCACCGCCCAATCTTACGCCATCTTGAAATTCACAAATTTCGAAACTGTCAGTCGGTTTTCGGTTACTAACCAACTAATTCGCAGTTTTAACACTATGCTACGAAAATTTTATATCAAGTCTGAAATTTATGTGTAGCTCGGTTAGTGGAAACCAGGTCAGTCCAAATGTGAAGTCGTCCCAGATCCAAGCTCCTTCCGTTTTCCTGAGATAAAGACCAGGTTAGTTTTAATTCTTGGTCGCCTGTACCTCTACAATACAACACAAATCTGTAAAAACGGCAAAATATTCCTGAAAGTTACGCAGCATATTTTATTTATTTTCAGCAGCTATTGACATTATTTATAATAAATAAACTACTAAAAATACATAGATGTAATAAAGTATTGTCAACAGTATAGTCAACATTATTAAGTAGGTAGGTGACACTAATTAATACTAGCATTTATTGTCATATTGATGTTATTAACAAAATAATATAGCGTTGGCTTAAAAATGGATGTATCTAAACTAGATATCTAATATAATAGATGATACAAATATTTGTGAAATTGAAATTCTTTATCTGTAGTTTAATAAAAATTTGTTCTAGAAAACTGAAGAGGGAAAAATTATATTTATACTACATGAGGGTTAATATCAACGTATTTAAATCATTTTCTTTAAATTATATTCTCTCAAGAACATATTTCAAGTTTTTGCATTTAAATCCCTTTATGTAAATAAGACAAGTATGTAACTTATATCACATCAACCTTTAGTAGATCAAGTATTTTATGCCGTTTAAGTTTGAGGACACAAAATTATTTTTCATTTTTATAGTAATTTTCGTCAACTATAGTATTTAAATTGGTTCTAAATGCACAATGAATGGCACTTATACCATTGCCATAATGCTAAGCACTATCAATGCGAAGCATGATGTAAAAGTCTTATATGATGATCATAATGGAATCAAATAAATAATTGACAATTTTGAAATGAGATTTACACAATGATATATAATGCTAGTCTTTACCCCACAGCATCGAGTTATATTTATGGAATTTAATTTAAAAATCGTTAGAATATTAAATTTGTTTACCTTATGTGTATCGTGGCTCAACTCCAAGTATGTTTTCCTGGTAATCCATATAATGGAACTGCTGCCTGGCATTTAATATGATATTAAACTATTACATATTTCTGAGCACTCGGCCAATTAACAAAGACTATTCCTGACTTAATAAAGAGCCTTTTTTGAAATTGTTGTAATACTACTGTATGTATTATATATACATACTGCAAATAACTCTAGCATTTAGAGAATTATATTTTTTTTAAAAATAGGGCCAAACGTACTATTTTTAAATTTAAAATGCTTCTTTTCCCGCCGCATGTTAGTATTTGTTTTCTAAAAACCATCTAAAAACCATCTAAAAACCTTTTATGATAAAATATAAATATATGGTAAATGTAGAAGAAATAACTACTTAAACTTATGAGTAAAATACGCAAAGATTATACAAAGTATTGGAACAGGGAAGGAAAATAATACTCCAGGAAATCTCTTCAGGATCACTTATAATTTATAAGTAATTGTCTTTATAGTTTGGGGAAAACGTACACATTTTGAAATAATTCTACAGCTCTCTTAATGTACTTATACACAATCCAATATGGTAAATAATAAATTTTCCAAAAATTTCGTAGATAGAAAGTCGAATCTGCACCTTACGTAAACTAGCTTTGTCACTTCCTGATAAAAAAGTACAAAGCCATTGGTCATAGTTGCTAATTGTTTTGGTTTCCTAAAAACTTAATGACTCATTCCAAGCTAGCATTTATCAGTTGTTTGAATAGTATGAAATAATATGTCAGGATTGCACGGGTCAGCAAGAAATGAGAAACTGTTCAGGCAGGATTAATGTGGTTAATTAAAGCAAAACTGAAAATGTGATCATAGTCAAAGCTCGAAAGCATAAACAGTGAAAATAAATTGGGAAAGGATTATTTGACTTGAATTGGATATTAAATAAAGCATAGAATTGAAAATGATTGGCAATTTTATATTATCCTTTTTGTGATAATCAAATAAAATAAAAGTCAGGAAGCAAATCTAATATACAATAAGCTTTCGTGATAAACATTGCAACTGTCTTATCCCTTGTCCGTCTTAAAATTGTATTAAATCCCTCCATTATTTATTTCCTGTATCGTTATTTATTATAAAGTACAATTTTATTTTCTGAATAAATGGTATTATAAATGTTAAGTTATAAATGTTATAAATGTTAAGTGAATGTTATTTTTTATTTCTCGGATTCGCAAATTCCTTTATACATAGTATTAATTTTTCTAGCATCCAATCGTGTGACTACATCTCCCCCTAATGTAGCACGGGACTGTCTGGCATACATGGTAGGAATATTCTTATTAGTGCCAAAATCGAATTCTTTGTAGTGCATGATACTGGAATAATCGTACGGCGCACCAAATGTGCTACATCTCTCGGAAGGACATTTTCTAAATTCTACTCGATGTTCAGGATCGATATTCGCCCAATTGATACGAATAAAGTCATCTCTATCAGGTCTTGACTGTTCATGCAGATAACCGATGGTGTGAATTAATTCGTGAGCAACAGTTCCAGGAGTCACACAACCTCTGATTCTCGAATTACCAGGCACTTCTAAGTTTAACATTTGTCTGCCACCCAATCGACCCACATGTGCCCAGCATCCAAAATTAGTGCTATCTCCACGATTAATGAAAACGTAATCCGTGTCCGCAGATCGTCTTCTCCGAAATGTTATACACGTTTTAGATTCGATTTCTCTGATGGCTCGCTGAATTACAGAAATATGATCGCTCGCTACAAATAAAATAAAATATTATTAACATTTAAAATGATTCAAGACTCAAAATAATTAATTAGCTGTTAAAATTATTTGCTGATACCAAATATAAGCAGTAAATCAAAATTTTCATGGTGTACTTTATAATTAAGTTTTCTTAGTGTATCATGAGCATGACTGATATTACACTGAACAAGTAGTCATGATAAATAATATAATGTACTGATTTAAAATTAATAGTATTTTGTAAATGAACGGTATGTTAGATAATATTACAACGTTGAAGATATTGTTTTGTATTCCTATATTAAAATAAATAAATTTTATAGATAACTAAAAGTCTTTTGAACGATTATAAATTAATGGAGGTACTTATCCTTGTTTCGCTCATTTAAAAAATTACATTGCATATAAAAAAAGTATATATCACACAAAATTGAAATAGATTTACATCTACTCAAAATCAAAATTTTGTAATTTAGATAATCTATCCATTTTTAAAGTGTTCAGAAAATAAAATCATTAAATTGGCACATTGCGTGACATCTGCAATATGGATAGAATTTTTATGATTTTAATCCCTCTCTTACACACAAATAATTTTCAGAGTGGGAACACTTACTAAATCTCCTGTCTATATCGTAAATCACTTCACCAAGGGGCCATCGGAATCTATTGCCCAATACACCCGAGCGAGAAACAAATTCGTCAGGTATTCTCATATCCCCTACTACTTGAAAATTATCTGTGGGAGTAGATTCCGTAGTGGTTGCAGGCTCGGGCTCCGTAACAGTGGCTGCTGTGGTCGTTGGATTTTCATCGGATCCTAAGAGATATATTTCTAAAGTGACCAGAAATATTTTGCATAGGATTAAATACCTATTAAATTAATCACATTGACACAATATAACACAATAATTCTTAGTTTATAATATAGATTTGTCAAAATAAATTGTTAAAAAGATATTACCTACCACTACAAGTTAAAGTAGCTGAATTGCAAACAGAAAATATGGCCGACAACAGCAATGTCAATTTATAATCCATTTTAAATTTTGCACTCATATTTCCCTGGATAAAATATTACTTTGTGTGTTCGTAGCACATTACGAATGAGAGCAAGAAAACTAATTCACTGAAAGACGAGCAGAAACACCACGCTACACAATAATTATTTTCCCATTGTACTTGACGAACCTATATACGTAGATATAATAGCTACCCCTTTGTTTTGTTTTATAGAGTTAGTGGTTTTATAAGAAAAAATGAAGATAACTAACGTAGATGAAGAACTACTTTGAAGAGTGTACCTATACTTACACATGTAATTAATATTATATTGTCAGTGTTATTTTTAATCTGCGTCACACATCCTGTGTATATTTGTAGTATAGATGTGCAAAACGATAGAATGATGAATTGGTATAAATCTTGAACATGTATATTGTTCCTATTAAAATCCATTCGCATCCTTACAGAATATCACATCTATAGTTTAAATGCAACATTGTAAAATATTTTGTCAAAGATCAGTAGACATAATTGCAGCTTTTAATTGTCTAATTGATTAATTTTAAGTCTGACTAATTTTAATTCTGGTATTCCGTTTCCTATTTATAGAAATAAACTAATGATATAATTTGTGGTGGTAATTCGAATATTACTATTTGTATATCGAAATAATGTTAGGTAATTTATAATAATACATGTGTATGGGAAAATGACAAGCACCATTTAAACTGGAATGTGGTAGCATCGCATGTTGCACGGCATGATTCGATGAAATTGAAGTATTGTTATTTGTATGCTTCGTAAACTAAGAAAAATAAAATGAAAGTATTACATAGCAATATTAAATTGAAAATGAGATGCATGGAAATACCTAGAGTTACGATTAGATTACCTACTAATTATGAACCTGCTACTTAATACCATAGAAGCCACATCCTTCACAAAGATTAAAAAATGATGTATGAAACTATATATTCTAGCATATTATTTGTTTTTTTTACAAAGTAAGCAACTTAACTTACAGTACGTATTAATTACGGTTGGCTGCGTTCACCACAGTAATAAAGCTCGTTAACAGCATCTTCGTCTTAGGTATATAGGTGTATGAATAATAAAATGTGTAAACTATGTGTAGCTTTCAATTAGTAATGATTAGAATCGTATGTATGCAGCCAAATATAAATGCATTGAAGTTTCCATCACACTATTCTTTGTTCTGTGTATCATATTACACACAAAAGTCGGTACTTATTATTATTATGTGTTATTTCAGAGTAATGAGTAAGGTAGTTGGTTCCGCGTTTACATTTTCTTAGACGTAAATATAATCTGATGGGCGCAAATCGTAAAATATGAAAAGATTGTATTACATAAAAATGTTTTTATTCACCTTGACCATGCAGAAGAAAATGGAATACTCACAGTGTACCTGCATAGCTTGTGTCATCAAAACCACTACTGACACACATGCAATTTCATAAGAGATACCAATCAATTCTAGGTGCATATACCTATTTAATTCTTATTACGACACGCAAACATGTTTTGAGGATCCAGTGCTTGGAATTAACATTTTTGATATGCGACACAGAAAGGAGCATAATATATTATTCGCAACATTACTGTAATAAAGATGTATATATTTATGGTCAATCTTTGTCCTACATGTTATAATGCATTTATAACTACCTAGTAGGCTTAAGTAAATAAATATAATGTATATTTGAACAAACATGTCCTAAATGTTAGTCCTACGTAAATACAGTATGTCTCACTCGTAAAACAAAGCGAAAGGACTACCCAAGCATTAAATAACATTAAGCGTTGCCAGGAGTGAGACACACTGTCAAAGCTAAGGTCACATTTAAAATGCAAGTAAAGTATCATTAGTAACATGTACTTAAATAAGACACAAAACGTTTCCAAACTTAAATAAAAATAAAATAGCATTTTACTTAAACTAGTAATCCAGAAAAGACAGAAGTTCAAAACAAAGAGCACAAGTACATTTAATGTCGTTTTACACTTGCACAGTTTTACTATTTAAGCTGGTGCATTTAAAAGGAATAAATACAGTCGAATTCTACAACTCATTCTGGTCTAATTGCCATCTCACTTTTCTGAATAGAAATTGATAAATATTATAAACTGTATAAATATTAAATATTACAATCATTCGGTAACCAAGCAATTAGACTAAGTAATTATATAGACTGTATGAAATATGATCTTACTAATATACAGAATTTCCACGTAATGAATATGAAATAGGGTACGTGGTCTTTCTATGTTAAAATTTAACTTAAATTATATTTTTCCTGTTTAAAAGAATACAAACTGTAGGTATAAACTAATAATATTTATCTTTAGGGCTTCAAAGACAAAGTATTACTGAATATACGTCGTATGTTCAGGTGGTTATTAAATACAATACAAAATTATTCACTAAACTCAATATTATACATTTATTGTCGGTATTCAATCGCTAGTAATTTTGGTTTGACGTCGAAAATAAATGTAATATGTATGTAACTTACGCTTGATTACACATATTATTTGCACTTAAACATTACCATAGGGGAGTGTAGGAAAAATAATAAAATATCGTAAAAAATATATGATTGCAATTCCAATACACTATAATTATATTTTTGTAAAAAAGAGATTTCTAATTTTTCAAGTGGTTTTCAATAATTGGCTGAGTGATTATCAAATTCATCAGCGGAATCGGTTGACATTAAAACTGCTGGAGCAGACCACCGTCGTTTCATTCCTATAATTTGAGAAGGCGTTGAATATGAAGCGAAAGTTTCAGTTTCACTGGTCTCTTCGTCTATCGTGGATAACGACCAATAAAAATGTGGATTGTCTCGTCTCAGTATTTCTTCTTCAGATTTAGAGTGTCTTGTTGGCGATAATGGTGATATTGATGCTAAACTGCCAACGTATCTGTAGTTAGGTACACATGACGATGAACAACATGGTTCTGACGGAGCCCCAACAGAATGACAAAAAAATGTATCTTGCAATTCTTCAAACAATTGCTGTAAAAAATACTCTGGCGTTAGTAAATTCAAATTTTCATAATTCAATGTGTTTGATGATTCAGATCCTTGTAGAAGTTTGCTAAAGTCCGTTTCCGATTTGCTTTTTTCCTTTATTTTTTGCCACGATTCCAGAGTCAATGTATTAAAGCGTCTTTCTGCACTTTGCCGGTACAAGCAGCTGTCAGATTGACTTTCTTTCATTTTTTCCGTGTGTACAAAATCAATAAATTTCAATAAAAGAAGGTTACAAGAACTTGTAGATTTTCCAGGTAACTCCACGTTGTCCATTGCTAATACAATATTATTCTGTGATTTGAATTAATCAAATATTTAGGTATCTAAATTTTGACACTTGTATACACGCTTCTCTTATTTTTGCTAGGTATTTTACTTAGCACATTTTTACGTAGCACAATTTAGTACAATACACATGTAAAAATATTACAGCTAGTGTTAAAGTATAGTATGGAGACTTTTATTCCAATGAAATTTTTCGAATTGATCGTTAACACAACAACTTTACAATTTAATTATTATTTAACAATAATTCCCCAGACAAGTTACTCGAAACAATTAAGCAACAGTCGCAGTTGCTATATTGAGACAGATTATTTTCTACACGCACAATGGATACAATATGTTAACAGTGTCATTCGTGTTGAAACACTGTCAGGAAATTTGCCACAGAGGTTAAGAAAAGAGCGATTCAAAATGTCAAAGCTAAAATGAATGTGTGAATGAGGAATTGAATTATTGAATCATGACGATGAACTAGAAAATACGTCAATAGCTGTTACTCGTGTGCGTACTGTTAGCGAAGGTAAGTTTCTTTCATCAAGAGTTTTGGAATTTCTGGTACAGGAAATTATGATTTTAAGGTTTCCTTACTTTCCTATACTATTTCATGCGTCGAAACAAATATACCTAAGTATAGTGCGTTAATTAATAGTCTCCAAAGATTCAACTGCGTGGGCGAAAGAGTTCTAGGTTAAGCATTACATGCCGATGAACATAGCAAAATACATCTATAGGTGTCTTGTGTTACATACGTTATACGTACTTGCGTAAATTCATGCTAACATTAAAATTACTTATCACTTATACTTAATGTTGTATTAATATCCATGTTATAAATGTATATAAATTCCGTCATCATTAACAGCCCTTTTTCGGATTTTTCATAATATTGAAATGTTGTTTATATTTCTAGAATTGTAATAATTCTTAGACCCTTAGATTATTAATAGATTTCTTCCGCGTAGATTTGACAATGTATATTTCGTGGGCGTTTACGTATTAAAACTTAAAACGTTGTACCGGATGTAATCAAAAGTACAAAATTTGTTTATTACAATTTTCCTAATTTTACAAGAAGCATGTCAATATTATTTGTATCTGCCTTAATTTGATCACTCCTACGACCTTATATTTTCCTTGTCCTACGCTTTCCTTTCGTCTGAATGTGACGTACTTCAGGCACTTTCTCAATAATATAGTATTGGCTAATTCCAATGACATTCTGCATACTGTATATGCCCTGCTTATAATAATATTTCAACTTTCTGTTGTTTGATTCAGTCAATCTCTATGAGTATTTATGACGAACGACCAACCTGTACAATAATTATTGATATACTACTGCCTAGGGATACATGTGTTGTTAACTTTCAGAAAACCAAAAACTTCTTATGGATACTGTGTGGGGTGCCTGCGATACCCCAAAATTTTGATGACTGTAAAAACCAAATTGTTGGATCCATTTATATTTTGTTGATTATGAACTAAAAGTGTGTTGCAATTTATTATGTCGTTTTCGAAATATAAGTTGAGCGCGAATTTCTTTTCAATATTTTGATAAATAAAATGACTGAAATTTGTGCAATAGGGATTACAATTTTTGATATTTTTTTCAAAAACCACAGTGGGGTTTGGTTCATTTAATACCCCACTCAGTACTATGAAGGTTAAAATGCACGTGCCCTAATGCCCTGCCGCTAGATACGGCACTGATCATAATACTAACATTAAGTAATAATATGATGTACATGAAATCGAGAAAGTTGTATGCATACTATTTGTAATGTCCGTGAAGTTAGAACATGTTTTAAACATGTTCTCGCGGGCGCTACCCAGTAAACCCATTTTACATCACCGA
>JAQFYB010006237.1:0-12595 GCA_034694085.1 Pogonognathellus longicornis | reverse complement strand
CCAAGTTTCATCTGCCTAGCTATACTTTTATTCGAGTTATCGTGGGGACAGACGGACAGACGGACGGACGGACAGACAGACATGTAGGCTCTATAAGACCTCGTGAGGTCTAAAACGAAGTGACATTGCTAAAAATAACATCCAAAAAACAATTTCCAGTCCAATGTTTATTAAAAACTTTTTTTACAATGGTGTATTTTTATTATTTTAGGTTTAACAATTAATAATAAAAGTCTATTAACGAAATAGATAGTATAGTACATCAGACGTAGTAGTTAAAGTAGGAACTTTGGTGTAATAAATAAGCGCTAAGATCAATAATCCACAAAACATTTTCGTATCGATATTTCATGTAATATCTCTCCAAACCAAACTGTCAATACGCATACCTAATTTTCTAACCCAATTAATTTAGAGCGAAGTTCATCAAATACAGACAATCACATAATAAAAGCTACAATATTTGGTTTACTTTCTTAGCACTTAGCAGTCTAATTTTGATCAAGTGAATTTAATTAAACCAACCCTGATGAATTAAACCCTAATGAATACTGAATTAAAGAGAATCTTCCACAAAATAAATATTTAAAGCTCACACGATAATAACATAACCTTGAAAAACATTTGCCTGGCCACAAAAATTTCTAGTAAAATGCTTAATATTTAAGTAACTGTAGAATATTTGTTTAATAGCTAAGAGGCTATAATATGTATTTGTATATCTGTAAGCTACAGGCTACAACTAGTAAACTAATGTCATCAGGTGTATACCATTATACTAATAGTGGATGTTACGTTACTGTAATACTGACAGAGTATTAATTTACTGTTCATTCATCTAATATATTTTCTAAATAATTTTGTAGTTGTATTTTATAATCACTTCATCATCTTTGATACATTGAGTGTGAGAGGACATAATAGGCGTGTCCAGTAAAATTTCTCGCTTTCACGATAATCCCATATTATGCAATAAATGACGTAACGAAACAGAAATGTCGCATGCCGAGTACCAATAATATATTTGTTGTGTACTGTCGTCTCGATGTATTGTACAGTGTAAAATGTGAAGTGTGTCATAAAGTTACACTTGACTTGAGATTTTTAGTTAGCCAAAGTGCAGCCCCCGGAAGTCCAAAGAGCACGCCATATTCTTGATTGAACATTTTTGATGGTATCTTCCGGCGGGAGCTGTGGCACAATTCCGTTGTCAGCCATTTGTCGACAGTTTTTCCTGTGGCGTTCAATGCATTGAAGAAATTCCTGTAAGGCAAACACAAAAAGAATTCAATCAATACTTTCTTTTAAGCCTTTTGTGGATAGTTACCCGTCCATTCTTTGCAATTCCATCCAAGAAATAAACTATTACTATCAGATGTAATAAAGTAGTGACAAAGCATGACGCACTGTGTATGACATAGTATTATTTTTATCGAATTCAGCACCCAAAACTACCCTTGGGTAAGTTGGGTTGCGGGTTCATTAATATACTTTGCTGTACAACAGACGGAGAGACAGACAGACTTAAAAGACGTTCCTATAAAGTAGCTATAGTATGTATGCAACATTACATTATACTCAAGGCTGTATCTAGCGGCAGGGCACTAGGGCACGTGCCCTAAACGAAATACCAAGAAAGAAGGTTATCTTACCAAAAAAAGGGGCCCAAATCGCTTTTTAGGGTGTTTTTGTCTCAATTTATCTCAATTTTTTCGCACTTCGCGTGAAAATTGTCATTTCTATAACAATTTTGACCTTGGTGCCTCCACCGAAACGAAATCCTAGATACGGCCTTGATTATACTATGCTACTATAAGTACATTACAGTGAATGTAGACGGGTTAGAGATTTTCCACAACGGACAGACAGACTTTACCACTTGATAGTAGTTGTGACTACTTAATAATGCAATAAATATAGTAAATATGTACCTGTCTAGTAACCTACAGTGCAATACTACTTTTACAAGGGACTACTTCTACACTAAAAGTTTTATTTAGAGCGAAGATAATCCTTCCAATAAGAAAAAATTTCAGTGAGTCAAGTCAAGTAAACTTTCGGGTAGTATTCGACATCCTGTATTTGACGTTAGTTTGCTCTTTAGACTAAAATCCGTCCACTTTATCAATAAGTTTTTTATGCAGTATCTCATGTCTGTTTACATTCTGCCAAGAGGAAAATTGCTTTAACTATGCTATGTAATCTCCAGTCTGTATTTCTGTCAGTTCTATAAATATAGGATCTAACTGTTGTCATAATATGTAAACATCATTTCCTTTTCCAATAAATAATCCGCTGTTGAGAATAGTTTTAGCTAGAAATAAATCTACTTACAATTTACAATTGGACTTAAAAGTCAGCCTGATTGAACAGAACAAGTATTTACTATTTTCAGTTAATACAAATACAATCTACAGGTCCTAGTCCTAGCTGTCCTGCTGTATGAGACATTTTTATTCATAATTTTCCTGTATTGACTTTTTGCTTTATAATACAATACATATTTTCAGGTGACCAAGCACTTAGAAATCAGAAGTGTATATTAGTTTACTGACTTTTCTGGAAAGTTGTCACTAAACTCATCCGCCTCAACTCGTCGTTTCCGAAGTTTCCAGGTCCGTTTTTGTTCATCATTCTTAGGCAAGGCCGTATGCAGAAATCAATTTCACGGTGGGTAAATTCCCAACATGCGACACAAATGTGTCTTTTATAGCTCGTAGTGGAGAAAAGTTGAACCGAACATAAAATGCATCCCATTTGCGCTTAGGGAGAAATGTTTTGTGAGTTTGTTTATGGGCCATGCACGCCCACGCCATACCCTGTATGCGCTCTTGTTCTTGGGTATATCAAGAATATTATGTTACTTCAAAGTGAAAGTGAAACAGTATAGATTGTGCATTTTAAGCACTTGTTCTTTATATTTACAATGGAAACATATTGAGTGAATGAGTGAACTGATATTGGCAATGGAATCGGAGAGGATGAGAATGAGTTGAGCAACCTTGCAGATAAGTCAAAAACACTCCTGTTTATTATATGCTCCTAATTGGTCCTGTAGAAAGCTAGTAGATATGATTAGTGCAGGTATAGGAAAAGATAATAATGCTCAAACCCGGTGGTAACAAGTCCTCCAGTTAATACCGGTTTACTTTTCCATTTCAAATAGCTTTTAAAGCTACATGGATTTAAGTAATAATACATGGGACTATTGTAAATATTTGTAAAGCTACTGGTTTAATCCAGATTCAGGCACTTGATCATATTGTTTGATCATTTCATACTGAATACTGCTGAAGGTTAACTTTATAAAAAAATTGATGTATATTGGGTACCAAAACCAAATGCAAGCAACTACAATCCTATTTTGTGAGCACGGGGCAAAACAGTTGCAGAATTACTAGGCACGGACTAATTTAATTGTATTGCAACACAAGTATGAGATCTATAAAAATTGTACTAAAATACTATGTTAGCAAAATATGAAATAAGCTGCCAAATACTTTAAAAAATAACAGACTCGATAAGTAAATTCAGAACTCTGTTAAATGCTAATATACTTTTGGACAGAAATGATCGTTTTGTAAAATAACTTTCTGGGTTTTCAAACCCCTAAATTAATGATTTGTATATACTGACTGATTCAATTGTTACGATTTGGCTTATATTGGGAGTAAAGCTGCTTCTATACATTTAGTATGCTCTCGGTGTTGTAATTGGAAAACAGACATTATGTACTGATTTATATACACTTGAAATAAATGAACTTGGAACTTTGGGTTTCATTTAAAGACGGAATTTTTGATGAAATTAAATGTCTTTCTGCTTAGGAGGTAAGACTATTCTACAAAGAGTTAATAAGTCACCGTTATAGTCATTATAGTCATTACCCATTAACATGCAAGACAAGTCGCCATAGGTAGTCCATTTCCAATTTCTTGTCAAAACTGACTAGGTAGTGTAATGTAAGTGTACAGTCGCGTACCCAGGGGGGGTACACGTGGTCTGGGGGTTGCACCCCCCCCCCAGAATGCCCAAAAATTAGGTTATTTTACCAAAAAATCGAAAAAATTCGCGCTACGTGCGATTTTTATGCATTTTAAGTTGGGTTTTATCTACCTAATTAATAAGTCCTACTATGGACTCAATTGTACCTAATATTCAATTTTGCTCTTCCAATATTAATTTCTATATAAAACCTTGCTGTGTACCCCCCAGCTTATGATCCTGGGTACGCGCCTGTGAGTGTAGATAGGTATTTATTTACCTATAGGCAACTAGTATTTTACGCAGTACATACTACTAATTTGCTAAGGTAATAAAGGATAAATTACGCCTTTCACAAACGAATGTGAATAGGTATATAAATCCAAAATCAGTTCCATACGTTCTCAAAAAACGATTTTTTAAATAATAAAATTAAAAAACGGAGGAAGAACAAAAAATATATTAACCATAATGTCCTTAAAAATCGGAAAACTAAATCCTCAATCTATGTAGATCCTAATTGCCCTTCATGTAATCGGGTATTTGCAAAACAAGTTTGACTTTCATACCTTACGCACGAGGCATCGATCTGAGAGTGACACTTTAGATCCTGCTGCTGCCTGTGATTCCATTTCTTCTTCCAGCGACGCCAACACTTTCTTACCGCATTCTAAAGAAGCGCTCGTACCGCAGATTTCTGTGAAACGAAAGTTGACATAGGAAAATAATGTTTTATGCATACCACTTAATGTTAGTACTACCACTTGCATACATGTATTTTTAATAGTAAAGCATATATGTGTGGTTTTTTAGGAAATGGGACCTTGTGTGATATTAGCTTTTTCTTACTATAAAAAAGAGCAGAAAATTTACGATTTTCTAAAAATAAAATGAAAAATTTAAATCAACGGGAAGTATTTTTAAAAAATCGACGAAAATTTTACTTTACACACAAAAGGTAGGAGAACTAAACCTTTGATCGCTCCTCACGCCGAATCCTGAATATCACACAAGGTCCCTTTTCTTAGAAACTCACACATATATAGAGCAGATAGACATATTTTCATACTCATAAACGACAGATAGTTTATAATAGTATGGTAAGTAAGAGTAAACAAAAACATCATTCTGAATTCCAATTCCAAGTATCTGCTATGTGCCATGTTACTAACCGGCCCTCATGAAATATTTTAGAGACAAGCTTAGGCTTTTAGTGAAAGCTGCTTATACATTCTTTACAATCATGAAAACATTATAATGTAGGCACAGTGTGTAGTCGTAAGTCTTAATACTTCTAGAAGTTCAGAATTCATGCATCACGGATTCTTTTAAAGCTTTTCTTGATTACTTTCTTATGAGAAATTGAAAAATATCTGCCAGTTAAGGGTGGCAATAGTGTTTTGCTAATGCATTGAAAAAAAGTCTCCTACAATCGGACCGATATTATTGGGAGCTATATTAACTTCACAGCAAAAATATCTCAAACCATATTCGATTTTTATGAAAAAAATACGGAAGTAATTTTAATAATTGACTCAAAAAACTCCTGGAGGAAAAATGGTGCGAGTTAATTATAATTTATTGTAAAATGGAGATGTAATTCAGTTCCATTTGGGGGTCGAGATGTTGTGCCTAGCATAATCGTAATAATTGCTTCACTCTCATTTGATACTTAACATAAATAAAAAGAGAAAATGTTCCATAACACCAACAGAAATTGTCGGGTTGCACAGCAAGTATGCATCTCCCCTGAACAGAAATCAGCCCATACTGTCGATGAGGGGAATTCAAAAACCCAACAGCCACCCTTAAGTTATCTCTATAAGTATTTTGTGCTCAAGATTCCTACTTATGACTTTATTACTTAAGACGAATGCGAATGTTATAATGCATGCTGTAACAATGTATTTGTTGTAGATGCTGTATTTACCTCCAATTTTCCTTCCGGTGCTTCGGGCCGTTGTGGTTTCCGTAAGAGTTGAAAGCATTTTAGGCTCATGAATTTTTTTCAATTTTTCTTTATACCTGTAGAACAAATTGGCGTTATTAATTTTAAAGACTCTTTTTCGTTGTGTTATACAATTTTCTTAAAACAGACTTATTCAAAACTCAAAACATTAATTTCCAAAATTATTGAGCTGCAGATAATGTCTCATCTTTTCATTTCAATTCAGAACTTTGGTGTAGGTGCACAAAGTAAGATCTATTATTAGTTTTTCTGCTTACACTGACAGAAATTTTAATTAACTTTTGTCTAGACAAAAAAACAACGTTTATTGTAATTCAATGTATTGTGAATTTGTGAATGTATACGTATTATTACTTAGCGTGTGTAAAAATATGTTTTAGCTTAAAATTCTATGCCATGTACCATAATATAGGGCATTTCTATAGAATTATAAGCTAAAACATATACCTATGGATATGGCGCGTGTAGAATGTATTGTATGACTAGCCCCATAGTTTTATTTTTACATTGCCCGTGGCCCCTTAATAACGGTAGATCATAGAGCTAAAAAGTATTACATCATCAAATTGTTTTTTCAATTTGTTCAGAAGGAGAATGGGCTCAATGAGAATGAGCTCGGTGAGAATGAGCTCAATCGACGTCCGCAAAGATTTGCTCACCGATGCCTAATTGCCTACCATTAAAAATTCTTTGGTGGGCATCGGTCGGCAAATCTTTGTTTCAATATTTTGTTTGGAAGTTTTTATATTCCAAACCTGTAAGGAGAAGATGATGATCATATGTTATTGTCAAGACTATCTTGGTTATAACAAGTTTCCCCGAATTTGAAAAAAACATGGAATTTGCCACCTGTGCTACCCATTGTGAATTCCATTTAAATTTTGGGTTTACGCATCACAATTTTGATGTCCAAAAATAGTTGGCGACCTAAATTGTATCTCCCTAAGTCTACAATATGTAATTCTTTTCTACTATATAATCTACACGGTAGGTTGGTAGGTAGTATAAGCTCGTTGCATTGTGAGAAGCTAACCTAAGTTGGTAATATTATGTGAATACTTTGCTCTATTTACCACATTTGACATTGCTACATTTACCACACAATTACAATGCATACGTAATTCATATAATCATTCATATTTGTATTTTGCAAAAATTCATTTGAAATTTATATGTAATTGAATTTGTAATGTGTAATTCATATATATTGCAATTCATATGTAGTAATAAATCATCTGTAATCCTTCCTCATAGTCTCAATCAAAACCCTGGTGAATCTAAAGTCATACTTTTGCGTTTGAAAGCTTTGGATCACATCCAACTCATAAAATAAACCGTTCTATGACAAACAAAACTACCATGATTTCGATGTTCTTAGAAACTCCTACTGTTGCGTTAATCCACACCGTACATATTTAGACAATTCAATTTTATCTGAGTCACTACTAAAATGTATGAATATAAATTACACAGATTATGGTAAAACTGACTTATAAATGTGAGTTGTTCACATGCAGTATTAATTCTGTGTTAACATACCTAGACATAATAGATATACATAATATTATGATTAGATACATAATATTTTAAAACTGCTAGTCATCTATATAATATTGTCAACTTACGATTTACATAGACACAATACTAAGTAGGTTAGTATTAAGTAGTTAGACACAATACTAGTAGTTGTACGATTATATATTTATTGTTTATGATTAACATATTTTGTAGATATAATACTATGTACTATGCACCTAACTACTATCTATTAAAAATAGTCATCTATATTTCTTATGTGATGTGTAACACATAAAACAATTTATATAAGTCTCCAAATAACATAGTACATAATTTCAAAAATTGACAAACCTTTTAATGAAAAATTCTTATAAAACTTGTTTATGAGTGTGTTAACTTATACCTATGTTATGCATACTTTATGAGTAGGAGTAAAATTCTTATGTTGTTAGGAAAATGTAATATTTGTATGTCTACTTGCTAGTACCTAGACTGCACATACATAATTAAATTTGAAGTTGTGCAGGAATGTGCTTTGTTTATATTTACAAACGACGTACCTGGCCAAAATGAGATCTAGAATTTCATCCATGCTGAGCCCAGCCACAGGGAGTTCTTCTTCTATCAGATCCATCGCCAGAGCGACTTTCTTCTTATCCGCCTCCGACATTTCATAGTCAACGTTTCTCGCAACGCTTGAACAAATGAAAAATATTGACAGAGTCCCGCAGACGACTAAAAACTTAACATTTAAAGACATTCTGCAAATAATTACTACTTAAATACTAAATATTTAAGTCCCAGTTTCAAATTCTTCAAAAGTACTTCTGCTACAGTAAAAAACAGTGTCTTATATGTTTGTACGCATGTGGGTGTATTTAATAATTTACTCAACACACTAAATGAAACGTATTCAAGTATGTACCTACTTGTATTTTCTTACGAAACAAAAAGTCTAAAAATAAAGGACAAATACAATTTAGTACATGAATCGATTATCGATTAATGTCGATTATATATGTGATTGATTTTCACTGCGGTGATTGTGCAAAAATACAATGAAGTTAATTTGCTTTAAGAAAGGATTGATTTATCGTGCGAGTTGTCTGTCACAGTGAGAATAATGAAATGAGATATGTTTGGATTGGGATCATGTTCTTTTGGATGATGAGATCAGATGATGAGAACAAGTTGAGACAGCAAACACACGAACAAACGCATTTACTATATATCAGTTGTAATTATTGTTGTGAAGGACTGTGACGTACTAGGTAGAACTACTACTGCGGATACCGATACCACACTGTAACAAACACTGCAACCAACTTCTCTTTATTAGTAATGACATTAATGATGAACTTGTATCGCAGATATATAGACACTTGTATTTTTATTCTTTTTTGCTTTTTAGGGAAAATTAATACTGGGAGGGTAGTGTGCTTGGTAAAGCATAGCTTTTGTATACTACGTTGTACAAGTAATGTAATAATAGAGTGAATCGGGCTAATATATCTTTCTACAAATTGCTTTGTACAGACAGGCCTATGTTATAATAATACAATAATATAATGTAACTAATGAGCCTTCCCATCTCCTGTGCAGGAGAACAAGTGAAATGGAAATCCTTTCATTCAATCTTTCCAAGATTCTTTTATATTGTATGATACTACTACTACATACATATAACGTGTATTACGTATGTATGTATGAATCTATGTATAAAGTAGTATCTACACAGCATACATACAAAAAGCTGTATTGATCATTTGCTTTTTAACTCTTTGATTACTCATCATTTTTACATAAAGATAGGTGCACATAACACAGGTGATACAATACAGCTATATATAAAATGTTTATGTACGTGTGAGTATTGTATAGTGTTGAGTGTTGACTTTATGTATGTGCAAGTACATGTGCAAAAGCTGATGATGTAAGCAATAAGTAGGTATATAAAGTTATAACCTTTGCCTTATGTTGTGTTGGAGTAGTTAACCTTTGTATGTAATACTTGTGTTTGAATCGGAATATTATTATCTAGCTAGATAGATATTATATTAGATATACACAAGAGTCATTATTAGCAAAAGTATACCTTTGTCCAACTATTTCTTAGTAGTCATTATAGCTGTTGCTTGCGTACGTGTAGTTTGCATTGTAATACCTACTCTCTGCTACCTTTCATTTACATATAAACAGGGTTCCTAATGCATACGTAAAAAATTATCAGTATTTTATTTCATTTATTCTGATGCTTTGATCATACCGTGTTATAAGAAATCTTTCGGGCATTTTGTAACAGAAATTATAAAAATTAGGTGCAAGACGTAGCTACTTTAGAGAGTAGACACAAAAACCGAATTTTTCAGCAATAAGTAATACCATGGTTTTGTGTGTACCGTTTTATTTGTAGCATTTGTACATGTTCTATTTGTAACATAGAATATAATAGGACTGGTAAAACAAATGATACTATCATTGTCTATATTTACAATTTATCAAAATAATAATTTCAATAAAAAAAACAGCAATTTACAACGGAGTGGTTTTAGGTTGTGGTGTTGATACATTTTTTAGCGTGCCCCTATTCATTTTATTCAAAACTTACTCTGTGAAAAATAATTTTTCCTCTTTTATCCATTTTTGTAAAACTGTTGCATTGAAACACTGTCATCTGTGTGCTTTCCTACTGGAGAAAAAATATAATTAAAAAACTGAAGCGCTTACAGCAGCTTATATACTGACGTTGATCGCTAGCTTGTATGCTTGTATCTAGGCGTAGAAAGGTCTTACGCTATTACTGGTGATGAGTGATACTACGGACATTTTATGTGAATATGTATAATGTGATGAACCGATGAGATGAATCGACCCGACTGACAAGGTTACTAGCATTTTAAACAAGGACACCCACAGATGATAAAGATTCCTTCACTCACACTTTTATAATGACGTATCACAATGAATATTCTATATACAGATTTAAGCTTTTATACATTAACTCATGCAGTATAGAGTGAATGTAAATTCAATATTATAACAAAAATATAAAATGTATAAGTCAGCACAAATTTATATATTTTATGTAAACTTACTCAGCATTTTGTGAGTGTATAAGTACATATATTTATATTCATAATGCATATACCTACCTACATATTATTATTGTACATACCTATGTATAATTTTCGCTAACTTCACCTAAATCCGTTTGTTGATAAACTTACACTATTTTTATAGAAAAATGGGTTACAGAAACACATGGAGCCCGAATTTCTCTGGAACGAGAATACTGAATAGAGAAATCAAAATCTCTTTATCATTCTAGCTGCTAGCAACTCGCTACGCTAACTAATTCAATTATGGACTGAATTCCACTGCAAACTTAAGTCAATAAATTCACATAGTCATTTCTATTAATACTCCCAGGACTGATACAATGGTCTTAAAAAGGGAAACAAGATATTACAATATCTAAAATAACATAGACTAGAAGTTCGGATGGGGGCGGATTGCGTAAAATAAAGTTTTCAAGCTCTTTATAATTAATTATTCTAGAAAGTGTAACAAATGTTATGCTACGTGTTATGCGTACACCTGAATCGTTATACTACAGAAAGAATGTAAGGAGATAAAATATACAGAAGGGTGAGAATAGCAAAGAAACTCAGTTCTGATATTGATGAAAAATGATAGCCACTAGCCACCACCATTTGATTTTCATGAAAATTTTACCAGAACTTTGTAGACCGATGAAGTACATTAAAAATGTCATAAGCACTGCTCTAACAAAAAGGAGAAAATAGTGCATCCGGAAGTTGGGGAGTAACTTGAAAATCTTTACAGTGATGGATTGTCGTCGAGAGAGGTTGTAAATGAACCCAGAAGTGCTCATATCACCAAGTCCCCAAAAAAGTGTGATCAACAGCCTCTTATCTACTGGAAAGCTTCTATAGGAAGGCCCTGAATTGCTTCGAGGGCATGGTAATGAATTGTCAAATGTGTCCATTTATCACGATATAACAACTTCTGACATTTCACGTTGTACCGCTGCATATGCTGAGGGACTGAAGGAGAGCAACGGGGCAACCATCCTTTTGAATAAGTAAGTTCCTCTGAAGTCACCAGACATATGCACAATGGGATTTTTGGTACCCTTTGGAAACATTTAAGCGAGGAATGGAATATTATGTTGACGGTTGCTGTTGCTACAAGCAGAAGAATTTTTATAGTATGAACCACACACCTACGTTTTGTTGCATAAAGAAAATGAGTTTTGTTGCTGTTATCACCCTGTATATACACCATGTAAATGAATGTAGAGCGCGTTTCATCCATCTCTATATAAGTGTATACATAGTATACATTGTACTTTCGTTAATGAAAGCAACAGTATAATAGACTAGATATATTTTAGCACGTTAATCGGTCATTGTGAAGGAAGCTTAAATATTATTCTTTGACATAAAAGGTTTTGTTTGATATAATTTGCTACAATCAACAATAAAACAAAAAGGAAGGGAGACAAAATACCTAATTATAAGCAAACGAATTGTGCAGACTTTGGAATTGTAAATCTAGGTAATTGGTTCATTCGTCTCGATGATTTCAAGTGGACTGTAAAAATAATGAACCATATACCTAAGACCTTGTCCATGTAATACACATAGGATTCTATAGATGATTATTTGTTAATAGTAGGGAAATGTTTTCCCGACATTTTACCTTCAGAGAGCTCTTGCCTTGCCTCGTGCCTAATCTAAACATTTGCTGTTTATTTTCCTGGATTCATAAGATCAAAAGGCTCCAGTATTTCTTTAGTAGATAATCCTGGTGACTTTTGTTTCGTTTTTCAAATACCATTACGGTTTTTGCTTAGGTATTAATAATTGTCTATTATTATCTAAAATACGAATAATACGATACTAAGAATATTATAGGTCGTAATAAAATGTGATAAAATGAATACATAGCAGCAGCATAGGAGGAAAATAGCAGACACACAAGAATTAATGAAAAATGGTTTGTTTTGTATTATTTGTGCGAACACGCTCTCGTGACACACAATAACGTTACGATCCTCTTCGATAGCTCAGACTCGAATCTGATTACACAAAAAATGTC
>JAQFYB010006236.1:0-12599 GCA_034694085.1 Pogonognathellus longicornis | reverse complement strand
TAAATACGACATTTCCTCAAATTTTGTTACATTTATAAAACATACTCAAATTTCATACTTAACTTCTGGCAACCCTGGTCTAGATACAGAGTGCGCTAATCAATCGTAGAATTAAGAGAAATGGATAGGTTTTTACCTGCTTATCCTACCTAAGTACCTAACCACTTAAAATACCAGGAAATGTGGAAATTTTTCGAATACGGCTACCGGGGGAATTTTGAAAATTCCATCCCTGATTTTAACATTCATATTTGCTCAATGTTATTTGTCATATTATTACGGTATTAACTTTTTAAATCATTAAAACATCAAAGTTAGATATATGGCTATTATGCTTTCGGGAGTTCAAAAATGTCGTATTTTTCATCATATTTTTGATGATTTTTAGGTCATATTGTCACACACATTTGCACTATTTTCATGTCATGCATATCCGTCCTTTGCTCGTCGGAGACGATATAGATTATGGTATAATATGTCAAATTACATATCCTCACGATGCGTCTTGGCTGAAATGTTTTAACTAATTACTGCAATAGAACTTGCTTATGTCAGTGCCTACATTTTTGTTATATAATATACCTATATGTATATATCTGGCTTCTATATTTATAGTATACAATAGAGGTGCGACCGAACCGAACATGTTCGGTTTGGTTCGGCCACTAATACCGAACAAGAATTTTGAGCAAATTAGAGTAGTGTAGTTTGGTTGGGTTGGGTTTACAAAATTTTGGTACCCTTAAAGTGGAGTGTAGTGTAGTGTACACAATTTCAGTACACTCATAGTGTGGTGGGGTGTCTAGTTGAAAATGACGGAGTATATTATTATATATGATAATAATGATAATAATAATGAGATATACCATATAGCAATAGCCGTATACAAGGGTTGGGCAAGGGGGAAATTGCCTCCCCAGAAATACCAAACAAAGAGGTTATTTTGTGCTGAATTGGAAAAGAATCACTAAATTTTTCGCGGTACGCGCAAAAATGATGTTGTTTACGTTGTTATTCACATAAATATACTTACATTTTTCGCGCTTCGCTCGTTTATTCGCACATGTACCTCATGTTTGGATTTTGTCCACCCCGAAATCGATTTCTGGATACGGCCGTGATTATAGCCATGCAATATCAGAATAAGTTCCACTAGTTGACACATGTATTCATAATTCATACGATAAATGAGTTTAAGTGTGAGCATAGCACAAACTTATAAAATAAAAAAAACTATAAAACCTTTTGTAAATACATAAACCTAAAATAATTAAATTACGATGTTTATAATATTACATTAATTACATTACAACCTGTTTTTATATCAGTATGATAATTTATATTAAATTTGATGCTCCGGGTATCCAGATGGTGCCCCTGGGTGCTCGTTTAGGATTGAAAAATTTCATATTTGTGTGTGTTTATTAAAATGTTCTACTAGAGTTCGTTTCGATTAGAAAAAAGTATGTAGTTCTGTATGCATATAAAAAATATGTTCTTGTTGGGTTCGAAGTGGGTAATATTCTAATACAAGTGCCCCACTTCTATTAAATCTAGTAAATTTATTTGCTATTTTACGCACAATCTCGATCTAATAAGTCTTCCATTACTTATTTATTTAGTTAATTTTTCATTGAAATACTGTTAATCATTGATATTGCATGAAATTTTGTATTTGGTACTCCACTTGAGTTTAGAGACCCCATTTCTATTTGTGGATCTACAATTTGATCCCACTTTTATTGGAAGCCCCTCTTGTATTAGAATAATTACGGTAAACTGATTATTAAATTATATTTGGAAATAACTCAAGTCAGTTTATTCATTCAAACCAAATAATTGTGTATGTAAATAACTGTCTTCGAACAGATTTTTTGTTTGGGTTCTATTCCGAACCAACCGTTCAGTCGCATCTCGAATGTATACTACGCCAGACGAGCAAAATGTTTGGGGGAAGGGTGGAGTCGATTGTTACAGTTTTGTTTTTTCTGCTGTACTCAGGCTTAACAAGCCAAAGCAAAGGAATAATTTGCGTACTTAGGTATACAAAACATATCTACTGCAGATTCGTAAACATAAACAGGAGTAGAAAATCTTATTCAGAATATTCAGATACTAGATCAGTCAGTCCACTTGAATCTAATTATCTTAATTTGGCCTTCCATTCTACAACCTATAAGATGTAACAACTCAAATGTCTCATTCGGCCTTGATAAGCAATTAATTCCTGTACCCATCTTATAATATAGAACGAAATCTTGCAGTTCCCTTCCTGTATGTGTGTGTCGCCAAAACTGATTCGTCTCACATGTTGACATGTACCTTCATTTGTGCAAGAAATGAGCGCAACCTAGCGCAGAAATTGGTTATAAAGTAGTGATAGCTACTTTCTAATTATGGCACTCATGTCTGTCTGTTCCTTGTGCAGAAAAAATTCCTTTTCCTGATTCCTAGAATTGGTGTACAATTGCCTTACATTTATTGGATTACGTTACACTGAATGGAAATAGTAATTAAGGGCCCACGAAGTGGGCCTGTATAACTAGTATTTACTTAAAGGTGCTTCATGCTGCTTCACTTAAAACCCTAAGTAGGAATCCTTGGTTAAACCCTTCATTACACTACACCGTCTACACCTAGCCGTATTTCACCTTGAAGTATCCTACAGCGTCACAATACATTCAATTTGTATGCATTTAAAAACAAGAGAGTAGATCTGTAACACATTTTTTGCATGATACATAATAAATAAGTTATATTGTGCATTGACTATAATATAAGACAATATAATCCGCGTCCATTATTGAAGCTGTAGCCCACCACTCCGTCAAGCTAAATGTTATCTGAAAAGATCATGCACTCCACTTACCTTAACAATGTTGCTTCTCAGACAATGGATGTAGAGAAATTATATCACTGCCTTGTGACGGTATATTATATGTGATATTTGCAAGAATTTAGCCATGAAATTCCTTACCTTAGGAAGCTGAATACACATTAATTTTCATTCAGGTTTCATTACCAGATTTAGATGTATTGGGCGACAGATATGAGCACGATATATTGATACCATAGGGTAAAAAATATAATACCCAGAGCCGTAACACGCAGGTCCCGGCCAGGAGGAAATCTACCAAAACGTGTGTCCCGGCCCCATATTAGAAAACGAAACACTAGACATAGCCAGGATTGGGTCTCCTGGGAGGGGGGGGGACAAGCTGCCAACATAAGCAACAAATGCTCTTATTATCGCTCATAGCGCGAAAAAATTGAAAAAATTCAAGGTCAAGGTCATCAATGCACAAAAGCGCAAAATATTCAGGGTAAAATAACCTATTTTTCTGGGATTTCTGTGGGGGAGGGTTGCAATTGCCCTTTGCTCCTGGCTACACTCGTGCATGGATTATTAATTGCTCGCAATTCTAGGAGTAAAATTGAAACAAGTTTTTAAATAAATAATAATTATGCAGGAGGAGCAAAGTTTATAATTCTAGCTGCAATCACATACAGGACATTTTCCACGATTGGTTACTGGGGGCACTAACGGCAAAATGTTAAAAGTTAGAACTAGCTCTCGTAGCGCGAAAAAATTGAGCTCAATTCAAAATGTTTCAAAATCAGACAAAATATATCAATAATTTTTTTGAGATTTTGGTTACATTTATGGCAAAATAACACCTTTTTGGGATTTCTATGCGGGTAAAGCCAGTGCGCTGTGGCTAGATTACAGCCTTGATCACATAAAACATAATTCTTCTTTACGCGGTCAGTGCAGAACTTTATTTTCGCCAAAAATCACTTTTACTATGTATGGTAATAATAGCGTTTATTGTCAAAAATTGGGCTAATTTGGGACAAAATTAGTCTAATAAGCATTAAAAGCGGAAAACGTTTTGCGATTTTATGCACTTTTATGTTAATTGGGGGGATTGGGATTTCTGGTAGGGCGCGTGTCCTACCAAAAATAAATGCAAACTTCGTGCATTTTTTTCAACCAGTCCCGGCCCCTGACCGTCCAGGGTAGGGGCGATTCCTCCCTCTGGCCACCTCGTCGTTACGGTGCTGATAATACCTACGCAAATCTTTCGGTACAAAGGATATCACAATACAATAAGAGTTTGTTTGTATTGGCATTAAAAATACAAAAAGGACAACGCACATAAAAGTAGGTACTGTAATACGATAGACTGATTCAAGAGAGAAGGAATGTGTTTAAATTACAAGATTATGCAATGAATAAATGAAAAGGTAAGCGCAAAATAAAATAAGTCAGTACAAGTGTAGTATCATATGCTCACCCTGCCTTCAGCCTTACAGAATAAAATAAAATAATGCAAAGAATTTAAAAGAAAATCACAGAACTCGCTCCACATTCGCTGCTTCAATGCACGGAAAAATTAATTGCAAGAAATCAATTTGTACACTCGACATCCACTCGTTCAATTCAGAAAACAATCCCACCAAATGGTCACATTTCTCCAACATATTTTCTCTTTCAACATTGTATTTTATTGGTTTTTCTATTTTTTAAGATAATGATTTCAGGTCGGAGCGCGACAAACATTTCCAACGTAAACACGCTCATTCATAAAAAATAATTTTAACAAACTACTTTAGTATGCTGTATATGTGTTGTGTTCTGTTGTTTATGTTTTGTAGTAATTATTTACTTAATTAAATGTAATAGTACCGGGTTTTCTCCTTTAATAGCTCCCGCTATTATACAAAATCCTTCTCAGTCCGAAATTAGACAAAAGTTAGTAACTAGTACTTGAAATAATTCATATAAATACTTTTACACATGTTATACCGTAGTACAGTCCATGCAGTACAATTAGTAATAAGAATAAGATATTTTTAATGGAAATTATGATAGTGGCCTAGCACGGCAGGCATACTATGAACGGAGAAAAATCGGCATGTTTGTTTTGTTTGCTTTTTGTTTGCAATATTTAGGTTATTTTTAGGTTTTGTTATATTTGAATATGTATAGTATGTAGTAGTAAAGGTCTAGATATCATAGCAATTAATTAATTAATATTATTAGGCTTAAGTATATTATACCATTACTTTACGTTACTCGCATAATATACAAATAGTACACATTCCCAACATAATCATATTTGAGTCAAGTTTCTCACTTGCGGCAGTCCATTACTTACAAACTATTTACTATTTTATACGGTAAATGGTATAGCACATAGCAGAGAAATCATTTTTATAATTACTAGAAGATTGAAGACGACTCTCACGCGTAATCATCATCACTCATTCCGTCCTTGCACTCCACTCATCATCAGCGCTCCAACCGTCCAATCAACGCTCCTTCCTTCATTCCTCAACAATATCTCATCTGCAAGGAAGTTACCATACCCATACGTCAATCATTCAATTCAACAACTCAATCCAACAAACGCAAACATAGACATTCCATAAAACTATCAACCTAATCTAACTCATCTACTCATCCTTTACTCTCAAAATACTTTCCCATCCTCCGATTCATCAGCCACAACAAATACAGATATATTCAGAATCATAATAGACACTCATCGAATCATTTAGCCGAAAATTCCACCGTTGAGCCAATACGATAAGATACAATTCATTTTAACACTCAGTACATATTTACATCTACTACCTAATAATACTAACAATAATTAAGAGTAGCTATCAACCACTTAAAAAAGTCAAAAACTTGCATATTTTTTTCGCATGAAACTGTAAGCATTTGAAACGCACTGTTTTGAAATCTAATTCCAATTTTCTCTGGGTTGAATTGTCGACAGGTTGGGGCAGTGGGGCCGGGCCGTTAGCTGAGATACAGAATTGAAAAGTTTTGAATACAAACGACCCCTTTGCCCAAACCTGTCGACAATTCGACCCAGAGAAAATTGGAATGTAGATTTCAAAACAGTGCCTTTCAGATGCAATTTCATTGGAAAAAAGCATGCTTGCTTATCATTTATCGAAACGGTTGATAGCTACTCTAATGTAAGTAATTTCACATTCTTACTTATCATCTTCCTAAGTATGCCATTACAACATTTTCAACACCCCATTCAGACTCAGACTCCCTTGCAGAACTTTTTCTCTGTACTTTTATCTTCAAATCAACATTATAATAATTTTCATTCATAAACATTTTCAGAATCGGCCTCTCTTGATATTATCTCATCTCATGTATGACATACCAAATAAGAAACTATGGAACATGCATCCTTCGACAAATTTTTACTTAATTTAATTTATTATAGTTTACTTAAGCATCTTGTCTTCGACAATCGTTTCGCTTTCAGTAACTAACTGTTATTTCCTAGTCTTCTTTAAGGCTTATCAAAAATATTTGCGGAGTGTTGACATACATGTACCATTTCAATGCTTAATTCTCTCCCACACCATTCACTCAAAGTAAAATGTACAATGCATACAATAACATCAAGAGCTAGAGGCAGTAAACATTTAAAATACCTACCACATTCCAGTCAAGAAGCAAAAGTTGAGTTTAAAAGACAAATAGAACAAAGAAAAGACTTAAAGAAATTAAAGATCAGATCAAAATAGAACAAAAGAGGTACACAGGTCATGAATGGCTATGAACCATTTAGGTAGTTCGCTTCACATCACATGATTCTACATTTAGTCTAAAGTAGTACATAATCTAGTATCACATTGCGTTATCACATACTGTCTGTCACCATTTACCTTCACCCTTAAGTTAAAGTCTACGAAACATTGAGATTGCAAACCATTGTTGCTTCACTTGTTTCCAACATAACAATAAACACACATGACAAATATTAAAATACAATACACGACACACTTACCAACTGGCGGCAGCAGAAGTTTGATTTTTCAATTTTCGCATTTCCTTTGTTGCCCAAGTGGACAGCATTTTTGTCTTACTCGTCTTAGAACGCCGGCCTTGGGTTAGGAGGTCATTGATTAGCTCGTTATCAATTAGTTGCAGAAGTCGGGCTCCGTAGCCAACCAAGAGATCACTGAAATTAATTTACTTGACAATTAATGCATTTTTTACGTAACCGAGTTTCTGGTTATGAATTCTAAATTGAAAAGGGGGAAATGAGAATAACTACATTATAAACATGATAAAAATAACTACTCAACGCACCCAATGAGACCAGCACTGGCAGCGATATTGCCGTCAGACTTTTCACTATCTCTTGCAACTTCACATATAAATGAAATCATGTGATTTAAATGAGGCTCAATCAGAGCTAAATCCGGTGTGGCAGGACCACCTGGAACTCCAGTGCTTTGAGCATCCCCGCGTAGTCCTTGCACAATACCTGTATACGCTTCCAACACACCTTCTCTCAGGTCACACAAATAGTCAATCATTTCGTAGTCACTCTGTATCAAAATCATTCAGAACTTACAATCCTAAAATGTACTCACAAACATAATAATAAATGTAGAACCTTACTCTATCAACTTGTGCTTGAGATGCTTGCATCAAAGTTTGAAGAACAACATCTAAATACTTTTTAAACTCTGTGCCAATAGCTAGAGCAACGTCGCCCAATACCGATAATATCTGCGGTTTAACAGATCGATGAACATTGGCATTCTGAAAAAATATAACAAAACAGTCACAATTTGTAAAGGTGTGTATAATATCCAAATCATTTTCTTATATAATGGAGTAAATACTAAATGTGGAGACTTAAAGATGACGGGGATCTTGGATGCGAAAAACTTGCGAATTTGCAAGTTTATTTTAAAATGGTAAAAAGCAGCTGAAAGAACATTTTGAATATGTATACCTTCCAATTGGCAACATGTACATTTGAATTATATGTCCCAATTGCCCCCGAAAAAAGTACTCATAAAAATTATTGCCAATTTCCTTCTTAATGTTTCTTCTGGGTGAAAAGTTTTCTGTTTTAAAAAACTGATTGACAGAAATTCCGTTCGTCCTGCATCAAATGATTCATAGGTTTATCTTGTTTTTTGATTATGTTAAAGTTTAACTATGACGAAGAAAGACTTCCATGGTGTCTTATCTGAACCCAAGACTAACTAAGCTACATCTTCATGATCATCTATTCTGTAGCTTGTTTTGCTTCACCATACAACCTTGGTCTTCAATTTAGTCTTCCTGATTGCTTTAAAACACTTATCAAACCTTTTATCCATCTGATGCTTGGGGGTGTTTCCCAGACTATTTTTACCCATTATTCCTCACTTTAGGCTTTCTCTGAAAAAAATGGATTTTGGTTCTTTATTTGCTAGCGATTACTGCCTAATCGTATTTAAATTAATAAAACTGGATATATAGCATCTGCTAACACTAAAACCTGGGCTGGAAAGTTGTTTCTGAACCACATTATGGCTACAACCTTCTTTGAAAAAAATTATGAGTACTTTTTTCAGAGAGAATTTAACTAGACATATGGAAGGAAACTTAATTCTACCACATTGGATGAACTAATTCTTCGCTTGGGTGAAGCGTGCAATAGACCGTCTATGACGATAAACCTGTATATTAAAATAAAAACGCTGCTCTCTTACTCTTTCGGCTACTTTTTACCGTTTTAAAATACAACTCAAATTCTCAAGGTATTCACATTCAAAATTCATTCATCCCTCTTGTATATTCCTAACCTGGAAGCCGAAATTTGAATTTTTAATTTTAATGACTGTTAAAGTATCTGAAAGATCATGTTTTAAACCACATAAAGACCATATTTCAAAATTTCCTTCCTGATCGATATTCCGACGCCCAATTTCAGAACTCAAAGTTGATCCCGAGGTCATAAGAAAACACGAGTCCCTTCTGACCTCGAGATCAACTTAAGCAGGGTTTGAAAAATATTACATTTATATAGAGATTTGTGTTCGAATTGTTTGAAAGTTCCTTCAGCCGGCTTTCACCAACCGGTTATTGCTTTTTAAATTTTCCAACTTAATACCAATAAAATATTATTGTGCCTTGAATGAACAGCCAGGTTACCGAGTTACAACATTCAGCACCTTTCTTATGACTCAACCTCCCACCCCCTCCCCTCACCCCAACATGGGGTTTGACGATTACAATATTTTTTAAATATGGCTTAAAATATGGTGTTTCAAATGCAATAACTTCCATTCACATCAAAAATAAATCCAGGTTAGGATTAGAGTTACTCAATGTTCATAGATATAAGGCTCCTTGTGTAATAGATACAGATGGTTTAGGTGCCTGTATGAGTTTGAAGCCAATTCTCTCAACGGCCGCTTCGCCCAATAATGAGTGTTCTGCTCTTTATGCTTCATCCCAATGCAACGAGTGAATATCGACGGATTAAGTTACAGCAATCAAAGCGAATCGAGGCGCGAGGGAGTAAATGACAACGAATTGGGCTTTTCCATCCAATGAAAGCCTTCTCGTACAAAGCGTGCTTCACTCTCTTACGGGCACCTAAACCATCTGTTCCTACATATATATACGACAAGCCTTAATTTAAGCTCAATGTTAATAGTTACCCCTAAGTTTTGCAAAAGTAGACCCATAATATCATCGCAATAAGGAACTGATTTCACTCCAAGGGCACGGCAAATATCACCGCTAACGCCTACAGCTGCTGAACACACCTAAAATTAAAAGAGGAAATCATATTGATTGATGCAATGAACTGCATTACTTGGATGTTATAAAATGAAACAAGCGGCTTCACAGTTTTAAATCAGCACTTACAGTATGTTCAGTGACATTTTGCAGTCCGACAACCAAGAAAGGTCTGAATGACTCCATATACTTAATAAAACCTTCACCCATGACTTCAGTCAACGTTGATATGGCCATTAGAGCATCCTCCTGAACACCTCCGGATCGTCCACCAGGACCGCTTAACATTTGCAATAATGCATCCATCACGGCATCAGATATCTTTGGAGCATCTTGCGTAGTTACTGATAAACCATAAAAAATAAAACATAGTGAAATTAAAACATAATCTCGTTTATTTCGATATAAGAATGAATGTTTTTATTTACCTTTGCGAAGGACACTTTGAAGAGTGGCACATAAAGAACTTTGCAACTCATTATACTGAGTACGATCTCCAGAGCCCTGATTTTCTAACACCAACACAGTTCGAAGTCTTTCTAAAATGACCAGCGTTGTATGTTGCACGGTTTCGTAGCAATCTCTCGGAGAGTTTTTGATCATTTCCATCAGAGCTTCATAAGCTGCTGGACGGAGGTTAGCTTGATTGCCATCTTGTCGGTCGGTTGTGGTTAGAAGTTTTTCGACAATTGGTCGGAAAAATGAAGAAAGGCAATAAGTTTCTGGCTCTGAAGTGTCATTGTGCATCCCCTCGGACGCAGTTTCATAAGCAGCTTCCGCAAGGCTACTAAGAGCCCAACATGCATTGGCGGCAACTCTTGGCTCTGCTTGCAGGGCAGTTACCAAAGCCTCAAGTAAAGGAGGCAGATAGTTATTCGTCAAGGCGGCTTCAGAGACCACCTCACAAATTCTTCCTAAAGCCCAAGCTGTCGTATCTCTTACCACTACATTTTCGTCTTGCATTAATGCAATCAGGGTAGGTAGTGACTGTTCTGCTAACGGTTTCATTGTTTGTGGTTCCGGACCTGTCAAAAACAGTACAAAGCAAAAATAAATTATTGTACAAATAAGAGTAACAAATTACAAATCTACTAATGAAAGCTGTCAATACTGATTTCATTCCAACCATAATTACAGAAAAGTAAACATTACCTTCCATTATACATCCGAAGGCCATGACCGCTGCATCTCTAAAACGCCAATTATCGTGCTTGATGTTAGATTGGACAAATGGGATGACATGAGGAATGATGTCGTCTTCACAACAGTTTGACAAAAGCATTAGACAAACCCCTGCAGCTTTACACGGATTCCAATCGTCATCATCATCATTCATCTCCTATGGAAATGAAACATATTATAGATATATTCTAACATTGTGAAATTGAAAATTATGTATCAAAGTATTGAACTTTAAAAAGACTATTGAGTAAAAGCAGTCACTTGTTTCGTAAGAGTCTGAATAAGTAAAGGAACTAAGTACTGCAATGCCCCTTTAGCATAAAAACGTGATGTGCGTTGAGGTGGTCTGCCCAATTCCGTTGCTTCACTTGCTTCTATAGCCAAGTCAACTTCTTCGTCACAAACATTTGACCAGAACTCAATTCCCTGTAAAGATACTTCATCTACATCAGATTTCATTGCCTCCATTGTAATAGCAAAAAGTGCTTGATTCATGTAAAACTCCATGTGTTGATAATACAATGACATAATCTTGACTAAACACTGAAGAGCTGCCACTTTGACTTGAGTATCGGTGATTTGAGTTGCTTCACATACAACTTGCATTATGTAATGTCGCTCAGTCTGTATAAATAATGTAGGTAAATGTTAATATTCATTAAAAAGGGAATAACATTAAAAACTTAATACGGATGTTCTCTTACTTCATTGTCAAAGTTGGATTTTGTAAACTCCAAGGAATTAAGGAGCGCATTGGTAGCGGCTAAACGTACACGATTGGAAGGTTCATCTCGCTTCATTCCATGGACAATCGCAGTCAAAATTTGATTACTTTGAGTGGCCAAGATTTCAGGATCCTGCAAATAATATTTATCATAATGTTGCCTAACACAAAAATGGAAAAATTAAAGCAAATAGAAAATATAATAATTTTAGTCTTACAATTTCAGCACAAATATATCCTATTGCTTCTAAGGAAGCTTCCTTCAAAAATTCTGGGTTTATTCCACTATTACCTCCTCCAGTTACATTGTTAACTAATATTACTATCACATTGCTCCATTGACCAACGGATAGCTCCGTAACTGCGATGTATGCTACGCACTGAGCAGCAGAACTCGGCCTTAAAGTTTCTGTCCCCAGTGCAGCCAGAACCTATTCAAAGAACGACATAATTGGTTGGTATATACGCAATTATTGGTGAATAGATTAATATTACGCCTATTTTATTTACATTCTTTTTGACGTAATCTCTGATATCTTCGGTAAGCATTAACCATCTTGACTGATACTGCTGTTTGATGCTACTATCTTTGGACGTCAGTAAATTTTTCAATTGTAGACCAGAAGCCATACGAGCCACTGGACTCAAACTCGTATGTGCAAGAATTTCCGACAAACTCCGTATGTACTGGGGCTATAGTGTAAAATATTTAACAATATTTATAACATTGAAACCAAATATTAATTATGCTGTATCTTCGAGGTGAGGTCAAAAAGTTTTAAGCTGAAGTATGTTACACTGCGATATGCGAATTAAAAAACCTGATATATAGATATTGAAGAGCAGGTTTTATATAGTAAATGATTACGGCGTTTTGGAGTAGAGTAAGAACGAGGAGGTGTGGGAAGGAAGCGGACTCCGAGCTGCTATAAAAATGCGGAAACTTTGCCGATAGTGTCCTGCTTTTGCATGATTATAATGCAACTCCTCATTCCGTCCGGATTTCAATAGCTGCCAGCCAATTGCTATTGACATTTCTGGAATGACAAATCTTGACCACACACCCCATAGTCCAGACCTGGCTCCTAGTGACCATTATTGGTCTTTCTCTCCCCAACAAAA
>JAQFYB010006235.1:0-12600 GCA_034694085.1 Pogonognathellus longicornis | reverse complement strand
AGACCGATGGACCCCTATTTAAAATTGCGCGCAAAATCAATGTGTGAAGTATCCTTGCAACAACACGCCCTATAGTTATCACTGTCGCCATGACTTTCAGATTTCAATAAAATATTATTAGAATCAACTTATAAAATTACTATAAGGTAAACAATCAAAACAATGTGAATGTTAAATGTGATACAAAAAACAATTTTCAATTTTCAATCTGTAGTTTCTTTCTATAGTGAAGAATATTCAAAAATTTAGCGCTGTTTCATTTGCACCTTGGGCCGAAAATGAACCTCAGATAAATACAAATACATTAGTAGTCGCAGATTGTAGTCTGTACCAAATCTGCATACAATAGTGGTAAGTACTAGAAGTGTAAAGGAGCCGAGCCAGCTCGTCGCACGCTCGCCCGAACTCGTTTTCGGGAGAGTTCGGGCAACAAAACTTTGGGCTTAAATTTTTCGAGTTCGAGCTGGTTCGGGCTTAAACTATCTGACCTCGAGTCGAATCTGAAATTTTCGAGTTCGGGCTGGTTCGAGTTGGAAAATATCTGCTACCTCAAATGTGTCCCAGTCCCAAGTCACCCCAAATGTGTCCCAAGTCACCCAAAATGTGTCCCGAGTCACCCCAAATGTGTTGCAAGTCACCCCAAATGTGTCCTGTATCACCCCAAACGTACAGGAAATTTGTCCCACATCACCCCAAACGTACAGGAAATTTGTCCCACATCACCCCAAACGTACAGGACATTTGTCCCACATCACTCCAAACGTACAGGAAATTTGACCCACATCACCCCAAATGTGTCTCAAGATACCCCAAAAGTGTTCCAAGTCACCCCAATTAGGTCTCACGTCACCCTAAAGTCACCCCAAATGTGTCTCATGTCCCTCCAAATGCGTCTCAAGTCATCCCAAAAGTGTCTTATACGTCTATCCAGTTGGAAAGACTAATAATATTATTAGCTTCGCATTACCACATCAATGTATTGTATTGTACAGACTGTTTCAACCAACACCTTCGGCAAATAATACATGGTGCTTTGATTTACCTACTCTACTCATGTTCTATCTATGCTCTCGCGCCATCCAAGATGTCCTTGTCTGGCAGTGATGTAAGCTTACGTGAGATCACCATGTATTATTTACCGAAGGTGTTGGTTGAAACATACTGTATAACCATAGCAAGTGGATGTCTACTTGTCTCGGAAGATTGAAAAGCTATGGTATAACTTAAATTAAATGGTGATATTAAACTAAAATAATCTGCATGACAACTTTTCTCTGAAATATTTTATTAACCTACGTACTACCCGCAAAAATATACCCAAACCAAAACAAATACATTGTTATACACACTTTAAGTCATGAACGGGAATTTGCTTATTGAATTCATTTTTTATTCATCCGCACCGCAGTATATTATATTTCTTTTAAATAACAGTACATGATATCTTTAGCTGTTATTGAAATCCAAAATTGAAATTTTGGTTTACAGACTTCAAATAAACAGTAACAGGTAACTGGATAGTTTTGTGACAAATACAAAAAATCCCAAGTTACCTGGTGAAATGGAACATTAATTTTAACATAAAGTTAAAAAACTACAAATAAAGTAGGTTGGGTAAAGGACGGGTTAAAGAGTACGTTTTTGATCTTTTCCAAGGAATAGTCATGAAACTTGTTGGTTTCGGTATGGAGAGTAGGACAGGAATAAATACAAGTGCATGAGCCAATGCAAACATAATGATAAGAAAGACAACTTTACAGGTAGTTTGAACAATATAAGACGGTGTCGTCAGTATAGGGCAGAGGGCTAAAATTGTGGACACAGCTCCTTGAACAACAGGTTTGCCCAAAGAAAATAAACAATCTTTAATTTTCCCTTCAGAAGTAACTGCAGGGCTGGATATATATGCATATGAAACATGAGCAGAAAAATCCACTGAAAATCCCACAGATACGACAATAGAGCTAAGTGAGACAATATCTAAATTAATTCCCAAAAGAGCCATGAATCCAATAACACCAAATTCTATTGAAAATATGGAAAACAAAACGCACAAACAGCAAGTTAAGCTGGGGATTAATAACGCTGTTATTAGCATTACGATTATAATTGCAACTCCAATCAATTTAAATGCCAGATCTTTAATTATGAGAAATTGATCTACGAAATGGAACCATTGGTTGTAAATCGTGATGTTCATTCCTTCAGATTCAAATTCCTGAAGAAGAACTCGGTATCTGCTCACGGTATCTTTAATAATTTCCATGGTGAAACCGTTTTTTATTTGGAGTATAAATCGTGAAGCAATTATTTTCGTATAGTCTTCATTGAATATCACATCTTGGCTCAGCGGCGATTCTTCTTTTAAATATTCTTCTCTTAGGGTTTTGACGAAGGCAGATTCGGTGGAAACATTAAAATCTAACAACTCTTTATAGTTTTGAACGTATGTGGTAAAAGAGTTGAGCCAATTCTCGTTAAACTCGTTCGATATGGCTGGATCCTCAGTCAACTTGTCCAGCATACCTTTGATTCTTCTTTGATTGGACTTTAAAGAGTAATCCAGCGGCTGTGGGATTATCACCTAAATAAATTAAAAAAGGGTGCTATTTAAAGTGTTCATAAAAAAATGAATTTTACATTAAAAACGCATTACTCCGAAGATAATGAAATAAATCATAGAAAAAATGAGTGCGTTCATAGGTAAATAACTTTGGAATTAAACTACGCTTCAATGTCATTAGTTTCATTTGCTTCATGCAATGTTAATTACAATGAATGTAGTTCCTTTGTCCTTGAAGGAACTGATACAAGCGACATGGTAATTTTTGATTAGCCTAAGCTCTCAGCATGGAGACATGCAGATTAATAGATTGTGCATTCTTTCATTTACTCTTGAGACATTCACTTCAGTATTGTTAAAAATGGCCCGCTTAGTGGAATATTTGGACTCTGGCAGTTTGTGTAATCTTTTGGCTGTGAAAGTGACATGAAAGAAGAGTTTTCTAATTGGACTGTGCGCCAAAGAATCCACCAAAATCCAGAAGAGTGGTTTACTATCATTGTCAAGGAAATAAGCAATGTCCAGCTAAACTAAAGGTGCATTTTGTTAGTGAGTTAGTCAACTGATTGATGTTATTTGATTGATTGACTTGAGATTATTAACCCCTTATTATGTAAAAACAAATAAATGACGATTGCTATTACAAGTTATGTTATGATAAGTTATGTACGACGTCATACTTGTCTATGACTGACTTAAGTAAGGTTATGAATTTTTTTTCATGATCGGATTAATATGAACGTTTGTATTGTTTTATGGGCCTATTAAATATAAGTCATTAAAAAATGAAAGCTTCATTTGCTTACTACTAAAATATTTATCTCTTATTAATCTAAACTACAGTGTCAAGAGTATGATCAAATATAAATAATAAAAAGTATAATACTAGGATGATATTTTTTAGAATGAACGTGTTCAAAACATTATTCAGTAGGTGCCTTATTGTATTGTTATCGGCTGAAATATATTTCACCCTCCCGAAAAGTAAAAAATATTGCAAGCTTTAGCTATTATATTATATAAGATATGTATCCGCATTAAATTCACAATATTTTTAATGTCCAGATATTTGACTAATTTTTATATTATTTTGATCCAGTTACGTTACCTGTAACCTGTAGGGGTACGCAGTGAAGTACTGATCATAGATTTTATAATAGTCGACCATGTATGAGTCATAGCGGGCCAATCGAGGTAGCTCAAGACCTTCTTGAAGTTGCAGCACGCCGATAGTTGAAATGCTCAAGTAGAGAATAAAAGTTAGTAAAACCGAGATTTTTACCCACTTTTTGCACAGAAACGGTGCCAAAGTATCACGAAATAATATCGAAGTTGCATCGATGTAATGATTTTGTGGGTTGTCTGGGTCTGAAAGGTCCACTCCACCAACACCTACAAAACGTTTCAACTTTGACAGGTTTTCTGAAATAAATAGTATTAAAAACAATTTTTATAATTTGGTCCAAATAAACTCCGATAATGAAAATAAATGGGTGCTATTTAATGGGTCCATAAAAAATGAATTTTCCATTAAAAAAGCCTTGCTCTGTACACAATGAAATAAATTATTAAAAAAAATAAAAAATTGCATTCATACTGTAGGTACACAACTTTGGAATTACACTACACTTCAAAGTTCGTTTCATTTGCTTCTTGTAATGTGAATTACAATTAATTCAATTCCTTATCTATGTATTCAACGCAGTAGGCTTAAATTATTGTTATCACGGGTCACGGCTATGATTCTTATACTTCTAGTAAGAACTGACAAAGTGTCATACATTGTATGCATTGCAAAAATGAAGAAATCCGTTACCTGACTTGGACCTTGGAGTAGCTTTAATACACCAGAATATTGAGTGTCGATTCTGTGCTTCATAGTAGCCACTAATTGCCAACGCCGCTCCAAAAAAGAAGATTTGCCAAATGAAAATGCACAAAACACCTGTTCCCGCGTACAAAGAAAATATTCGAATGCACGGGATGGGAGTAAACGCTCCAACGTAGAAAGAGAACATGTCGGTTAGTGTCGTAATTGTCACCGACACAACCGCCTCCGAATAACACTCCGACATTCGCTTTGGAACAGAGTCGTGCGGGGATGTTGTGCGCCAAGCCGACAACATTACAAAAGTGTCATCTATCCCAATTGCTGCAAAATTTTACATTTTATGGCTTACGGTATTACACGCAAAATCGCAAAGTATTTAGAGTGTAGAGTAAAATATACAAGAGATAATAGGGGGATACAAACTCAAGAAAATAATCAGAAAATTAAGCGTTTAATTTGATTAATTTGCTCTGTGCATGATAGACTGGTTAATTTGTTTTGCGCCAACTTAAAATTTGTTTATTATAATCAACAAAAATTTAATCGTATAAATAGACGATTAATTCTGTTTCAATTGCTTAATTTCTCATTGAGTGCAAGACTCAGTTAATTTTTGCAAATCCCGCGCAGAAAAAATCATTTGTGTTATATCTGAAGTAAATTAATCGGACAATCGGAGCATTCAATTACAGAAAATAACCACCTTCAATTATAACCAAGTAACAATTTAAGCGCTTATGTATTGTATCCCCCTATTATCAAAGTCAATATAATCAACCAGGTATGTTAAAATTGTAAAAATCGTATTTATTTACCTAACATAATAAAAGGAATGGAGGTGGAAAAAGCAATTATTGGTACTTGTAAATAACATAAAATTCCAACTGCTGCCAATAGCCCTAGTACACCCGATACGCCTCCAATTACAGCTACTATTGGTTTTGATTTCACCCAGTCCGAGGAGGAGGTTGTTGTAAAGATCGTGTACAAGATAACTAGAATTAATGCAGCTATTAACGGAATTATGCAGGATTTGATATTTTCATCTATTTCTTCAGTTAAAGTATGCAGAGCGAAAAAGTAAAATTTTAAATTCTTGGATGACTGATCCCTACTGTTTGCCAAATCCAAAACCGATTTTTCCCAAAATATGGCCCTATGAAAAAATAAAAAAAATGGAATGCCCAGATAGTTAATAAAAACTTAATTCGATGGTATATGACCGGAATAGATAGATTTCTAATCGTACATGTATGGAATGAATGTGGGATTCAAGGCCGTATCTAGGATTCCATTTCGGAGGGGGCAAAATACTACACGATGCACAACAGTGTCTGATATGCAGTGTCGATGCATCAAATTCGCGCGTAGCGCGATAAATTTTGCGACTTTGGCAACTTTTTGGTAAAATAATCTTTTTTCCGATTTCGGAGGGGGCCAATGCCCCCATTGCCCCCAAATACAGCTTTGAAGGGATTGTAGGATCAACAATCCCCTAAATCACCGTTAGAATCTTTCGTCCTTGGGGTTTTAAAAAGGATGTGCAGATCAGCCACAAAAGGGGTGTGGTGCACTACTGCCCACAAATTTGGGAAGTATTGTTCATAATAAGGAGGTTGTCTATTATTTATTATACGAAATCGGTAACCAGGGGGCTATATAAATAGATCAAAGCTACTATTCAAGGGCGTAGCCAGGATTTGGTTTCGGGGAGTGGCAAACTCAAAACATAAGGTTACTTGCCCATTTTTGAAATTTTAGCAGGGCAAAAATGAACATAAAATAAATAAAATTCGCTCGTAGAGCAAAAAAAAATTTGCGAGGTAAAAAAAACTATTTTTTTAGAATTTCAGGGGGGCAATTTCCCCCTTGCCATCCGGCCCCGCCAGTGCTACTATTAGAAGGTGTAGCGCGTACCTAGACCTATAGTTAATGAAAATACGGTGCATGTATATATGCTTTAATAATAACATAAGTAAAATTACTCACAATTCCTTGTCATTTGATGCGGTTATAAAATAATTTAGCATTACAGCTTTCACAGCTTTCAACGACAAGCCATCATCCGATACGTTGACACCTCCGATATATGGTGCGAGTGGATAAGTTTTATATGTTTGCAGATTGAAAAATACTGGGTAACTTATGCGTGTTTTTCCCTGTTCAAATTCATAGATTACATCTCCAATTTCTAAAATTTCATTTGAGTAACAATCCTCAAACCATTTGACGCACAAATCACTGTACTTGTATTCAGAATTTTCCCAATCAATGGTTAGATTTCGAATTTGCGTGTCAAGATCTTGAATCTCTTTCCACAAGTCTGCTTTCAGTAAATTCCCTTCGTTTTTTTCCATGACTAAAATTCTAAGACGCAAACCAAATTAATAACACAATTCCGTTTATTTTTTTATTCACAAAACAATTAAAATGACATTTACAAAAAAATTTATGCTCAAAAACAAGCAAAATAACATTTATTTTTAGGACATCATTCAGTACGGTTCTATTCATATTTTATTATATTCTGATTCCTCATGCATATACATGAAGCCTATGATCCTTCATACCATTCCTAAAAGAACAAGTAAGTTTCGACCGAATAGAATGCAAACATTATTTTCATAAGCTTACATACCGGACATGATATTAATTGAACCGAACTCGAACACAAAAAAACGTGTTGTTATAATATTTACTGAATATTAGTTCTATTCATTTATCGAAATGAAAATTACATAATTTTACCTTGCAAAGTGCCCCAATCTAGTGACTCTAGAAATGTCAAAACGTGCACTATCGTTAAAAGGAAAGTATTTTTCCACAATAGCTCTATCTTCTTTACTTTTTCCATTGGTAACAGTGTATAGATATTCTACATCATTTTCATATACGTAGTGTGGAATGCCGATAAATAAGATACAAAAGGACAGGGTGGCGAAAAACAATAAAATGGATTTGGGGTATCGAGCGATAAATCCGCCTAACTGGTACGCTCCTCGACATAACTTTTGGTTGAACCAGCGCATATTTATTTAGTCTCCAATGTTCACAATTATAAAGTAATGAAATTAATTGCACCGTCGTTATTTAAACAATAGTTTTCAAAACGTGTCACTACCCAACAACTTTAACAATATAAAACGAAAATGATTTTTGATTTATTTGTAATGGATTAAATCAACCAATTGTAGAAACGACTAAGAATTGTGCACTTATTTATTTGTTCAAACTGAATATTCACTGAAAGTAGTTTTCGCATTATTTCATTATAAAGCACTATGTTAAGTTTTTTGTAACTGCATTGAGTTACAATCATTGTATTCTTACATGTACATTGTTAATTGTATGCTAGATAGCAAATTCAAGAAAACTGCATGTAAAAAAACAAATGTTAGAAAGCTCCAGAATGCATTTCCATTTAGATGTATGTATGCAGTATGGATTATACCTACCTAGGTACTAGGTACATATACTACTTACTATCTATGCCTGTTAGCCTCCCACGTCAGAGTCACATATATCTATACCTGTGAGAGAGTGTTCCAGACAGAAGTAGATCAAAAGTTGGTTTTATTATATGCTCGACCTTTAGCTAAGCAATTACATGCCCGCTTAGATAAAAATATACATAGTTGCAAGTCACAAGTTGATTTTGTATTTCTATTCTCTTAATAAATAAGCAGATACAACTTTACATAACACACACATAATAGACGGTATTTGTAGCAGCATATCTTTTGTCAAAATTATGAACGGGTAGGATCTTCGAAATTCGGCTGTAATGTTTATAATCCGAATCGGCTCCTTCGGATCTAGTGTCATTGGGAATAGGCTGTGAGGTCTACCACCTTTGGTTGTGAGGTCTACCACCTTCGGTTGTGATTGTGAGGTATACTACCTTCGGCTGTGGCGTCTTCGAGCCCGAAGCAACGAAACCGACTTTGTTCTCCCGACGCCTTATACACTCACACTTTCCCGAAGCCGTCAGTCAACAGTCAAGTCTCTTCTTACTTGAGGGACTCGACTATAATATTAAATTATTTTGCTTACTAATATATTATAGCATGCAACACATTTCATTCAAGTTTTAAATGGGAAATGTGCAAAATCTAATAAATATATTTTTAAGGAAAGTTCTGAACCGATGATAATTTTTATTGTTTTATTACATAAAAAGGATTTGTGGGGAATTTTCATGAATAGCAAATTAGTTTTTTTATCAGCTAAGGTAGGAAAACACTCAAATAATTAATAGCATGCAGGTATTTATGCAGGAGAATAGCCTGTATTGCCGTATCTACTTAATAAGTTAGTTGAAAGTTAAAAATTACAATTTACATACCTAGCATGTATAAAGCAATGTGATGCAGGAGAAATGCTGATTAATTATCTCTTATGTGCAGACAAGTTGACCTTCTACTTATCAATGTTACAAGAACTATCTCCCACGATACGTTATAAATATGTTACGTAATTTGATTGCTGTAATCTTACACTACATTGTTAGTACATTGAGCATATAATATTATTATTGTGGTAGTTACTTGCAGGCTTCTGTCCTTCAAGCCCTAAATCTCTAAACAAATAATTATTATTTCTACTAGTGAAACCCGATTGATATCCATATAATTATTATAATAGCAAATAGCACAATTTTAGTTTTGTTACGTTATTATTATACATTCAATTTAATTTTTTTGTAAATAAACTACGGATATACATACCTACTACTGGGATTAATTATCAGTATCAATATCAATGCCAATAGCAAAACTATCATTATTTCCGACAAATTATCATAAAATTATAGGTTATGGTTTATACATTGAATAAACATATCTGTTTGATCCTATGGAATAGGTACCTATAACTTTCCCTACATAAATTGTACGTAATTATGTAACAGCGAAATCCATTAGGTGAAGCATCAGTGGTAAATAAATATATACCTAGTAGTTGTAATTTGTAATGTATCTAAATCCTTATCGGCAACAATCAATTAAGCTGGTACACAGAAATATGTAGAAAATCGTGTATAAAATGTAAAAATCCCAATATATTTTCCTTTCAAGTTTTTTTTTCAAGCGAAGGTGAACAATTGATGAGAATTACTTATTATTTTGTGCGTAAAATTGGGTAAAAATGTATACAAGTTTACTCTTTCAACATCTTTACTATCACAAAAGGGCTGGCAATAAAAATTCAATAATTTACCGAATGTTCCCACTGATACTTAATTACCGTCTGCTTAGTGCTCAGACCTCAATTATATCAGGAAAGAGCAACTCTTCAGATCACGCCAATTTAATGGATATGGCACTCATTAATTAACGAATCAACTACTTTATTGCATTGTGAAGGTGTTTCAAAGGTGGTACAAATGTCTCTGTTTTTTAGCTTATTGGGAAACATTGAACCAATTTGAACCAAAATCAAAATAAAATGTATGTAGCAAGATTGAGATTTCATGGGCTTTTATTAATCTATTTATAGGTACTCAAAATATTATTACACTCAGTAGAGGTTGTCACAATACCCGAAAATTGTATAGGTTCAAAACAACATAATATGGTACAAGCATTTTGAAAAAAATTAAATCAATACATTATATAGCACTAAGAAAAACAATACATAAAGCTACGTACATCGTCAATAGGAGCGTAATACAATAAACCAGAATTGTCAGAATGATCACTCATACTTAATTTATATTGTTCAGTTAATTAAAAAATTCATTATTTTTCTACACGTATTGTTTTGGCTTTGTCGTATGTTTTCCGGTAATGAATACCAAAGTATGATATACTAGTGTGAGTGAACGACCTACACTAGTATACTACGGCCTTGAAACAGTTATAACATCGAACGGAAGTTAAAAATACAATACAACTTTCAATAGACTAAACAAACACAGACTTCCTTCGTGCCCGAGCGGTAAATATTAATAATGCAGTTAGGATTAACACGCAACCACAGGATAAGAGCAATAGTGTCATAATATGAACAACATGTAGGGGAGTAAGTAACATCGTCTGGAGTTCAGCAATTAATTCTTGTTTCATAGTATATTCCTAAACATTAAACAAAACTTAATAGGTGAGATATTAAATTTCTCAATCAAGATAATTACAAATTAATAAATACATAAATGTTTTTCTGAACAAACCTCTTGAATCCAAATCAAAGGAAACATCATGTTCTGGATGTCTTTAAATTTTTGCATAGTGGACAATTTTTTAACCTCCGCATTTATTTGAATTCTTTTCAATATGTACAATGGCGCCCCAGTATTCTAATTGTTAACATGAAAAATGTTAATACTATAAAAATATATATTTGTAACTGTAACACAATCATGAGCTCGTTATGCTTCTTGCGTTAACTTCTTACCGGCTCAAGAATAGCTTCACTGTCATGTAATCTAGCCTGGGGAGACAAACCAAACTTTTTCGCATACACAGGATCGCCATTATAAAAATGCGGGGTAGAAATTGCAAGTGGTGCTCCTATACACAAATAAGTAGAACTCAAAGTGACAGTTTTAGTTCTACGTGCTAAGGATTCCGTGGCTTCGCCCAACCTCTATTGTATTTTTCTTAACTTACCGTTTTGGCACGATTTAATCGAGTAAACCCCTGAAGGGAGACATTTGTCAAAATCTTTGTCCAAACAAAAACAGCGATTGTCTGGATTGTTTCTATCCAATACATATTTTCCAATTTCAAAGCGGTATCCTAAGATTCCCGATTGCGATACTTCGCTGCTGTAAGCAAGCCGAAGAGAGCGACAAATATCGTAATCGAATACGTCAACATATTTTCCTTTGGCAACGGAAGAAGCAAATACAGTGGCATCCGTTCCATTCATCATGTTGCAAAAAGGACCATCCCAAAAATCTAATTTTGAATTACCTTTCCAAGAAAATATCCCGCCAACTCGAGAAGGGTCTTTCGCACCAGAATAGACTTCCATTCGTCCGTATTTTGTTCCGTTTTTCTGCAAGGAATACAAAATAAAAATACAACATCTTGTTACTAATAAGTGAATTTTGTTAAGTTCATCCGTTGCACACTTGGAGCCGAAACCGAAGGGTTTTTTCGGGCATGTGTCAGATAATGTGACAGATTGACAATTTCTTCAAAAACTGACAATAAATTTACTTCTTGTTCAAGCAAAAAAAAGCTTACCCCATAAAATACTCCGAATGTGCTATTTGGAAGTTGATTTTGACCGGTGATTTTCTGTATTTCGGATATCATTGGTTCGAATGTTCCTTCAAACAGATACTCTCGAACCTTTCGCTGGACAAAGACTTGCGATTTGAATTTCATGAGATATGATGACACCAAATATCTTATGTAAAACGGATAGGTAGACAATTGGTCAGTCACAGCCTTTGTATTAAAAAAATATAGCAAGTTTTGAATATTTTTTAAACATTTGATATATGAGATTATTAAAAAGCCTAAAGTTTGCTCACAAGAAATGGAATATTCAGAACCATGATTTCATCATCTTGACTCCCGTTTGAAAGCTCTTCATTGAAATGGTAAGTGTAAATATCTTCATAAACTACAGTGTCATTTCCTGTTAATTCTTCCGTTAATACTCTTGTCATTATTTTACTATACAGAATTCAAATTAAATATTTTAGTAAATAGCTCTTTAATATTGTCTGTTATAAGAGCAACCATGCATGTCATTTTTTTTGCAGCGGGGACTAATTTCGGTTTATTGTTTCTGTCGTGTACCTGATTTATGTATTTTATTTACTTGAAGAGGAAAAGGTGAAACATGATGTGAATGTGACTACAATTGGTTTGGTACAGTAGAGAGTATAATTGTCTGATTTATGCTGTAATCCAGATGCCAATGCAATCATGACACAACACAATAATGAGAAGGACTAATAAAAGAACTAATTAAAATTGGCTCTTACGATGTAACATACCTACCAGTGGCGTATATAGGGGGGCTTAGGGAGCTGAAGTCCCTTCAAATTCTTAGACTTCCCACTAGATAAAAACAGGTTCCTCCCGAAACACCAAAAAAGAGGCTATTTTTGCCGTAAAAATGCAAAAAATCTTAAAAATTTTCGCGTTACGCGCGATATTGTTGCAATTTGCGAAGGGAGCATCAGTGGCCTAATGGTAAAGCCTCGCTTTACAGTGGTGCTGGGGAATCAATGTCGAATCTCGGCAGT